>ML778227.1:313631-354978 GCA_009831015.1 Picea engelmannii
AATGGTTTGGTGCCACGTGGCCCAGTCGTGGGCTGCCACGTGGCACCCTGTTATTTGTTGTTGGTTTAAAAGTTATGGAGTCCGTGGGGATCGAACCCCGGACCTCCCCACCATGCATAGCCTTTGCAAAGTCCGCGCTGCCAACATACCACACCATGTGCCTTGTTATATATATGGTTTTATATAAATTTAAATTTGAGTTATTTAATAGTTGGGCGCGGTCTGGGTCGGGGCTTAGGTCGTATATACAATACCATATGACTTGTCGTGTGCGCACGCAGATTTTGTATTTGGTTTCAAACATTTAAACACCCGCGCGCCTGGGCACATGGACCTTTCCATGTGACTTGGGTTTAAACTTAACCCCTTTTGTATATTTGTGCGCGGTCGTATGGCACTTCATATGCCCACGGTCTTAGACGGTTAGGGGCCGACGCGTAACCGTCCTACAGTTCACACCGGTTGTGCGGTTGCACCCGGTGCTAGGTTTTTCCACATAAATGCATGTGGGGGCTAGGTTGAGGCAACAAGGGTGCATTTTGGCGATCTAGAGACAACAAGTTTGAAGGGGAACTTCCAGGAAGCCTATCTTCTTCAATTTTTGGCCAAACGAGGTGTCGAAAAAGCCCAGCTAGGGGTTTTTGGATGTTCTGAAGCCATTGGAGCCATCTATTTGAAATTTTGAGCATTGTAAAGCACATATTTGAGCACTTTGAGAAAATAATACAAAATATCCATTGGAAGTTGGACCAGGAGATGTAGCCCGAGAGAGGGGTGAACTCCTTTATCATTTGCCGTGTTATGTGTTTTCTGTTCACTGTTTATTGTTGCTGTTTATATGCATCTTGAATGAGTAATTTATATAAAAAGTTGTGTTTTGATCCATTTTCATTTTAACACATGAATTAAATCTTGCAAATAATTCCAAGAATACAAGTGTTCTTCATTTTTAGATCATCCATACAGGAGCTGATCTCCAGATCCGCAGATGCATACAAGATGATGAAATCTATGACATATTACAAGCTAGACATGATGAGCCTTATGGTGGGCATTTTGCAGATTGCAGGACTGGACACAAAATTCTGCAGATGGACTATTATTGGCCCTCAATATTCAGAGAGGCGAAGAAATACGTCCAAGCCTGCGATAGTTGTCAACGGATGGGAAAACCAGGTCAGGCTGATGAAATGCCTTTGAAAGCACAAGTAGTCGCGAAACCATTTAAGAGATGGGAACTAGAATTCGTTGGCCCCTTCAACCCAAAGTCAAATCAGAAGGCCTATATTAGAGTCGCAATGGACTACATGACTAAATGGGTAGAGGTCGAAGCCTTGACAAATGCAACAGAAGAGGTAGTCATCAAATTTATTTTCAAATTATTCGTACGCTATGGACTACCAAGAGAGGTAATTATTGATGGGGGGTCACAATTTACAGCTCATAGAATCACCACCACCCTGAATAATTATCATATCAAACACATAATTACTTCTCTGTACCATCCACAAGCAAATGGGCAAGTGGAAAGCACCAACAAAGTTTTGGAGGCAATCCTGACAAAAACTGTCTCAACAAACAAACATAATTGGGCTTCTGAGCTCCCAAATGCCTTATGGGCTTACCGCACAACATGGTGTAATACCACTGACTACTCTCCTTACCATTTAGTCTATGGCAAAGAACCCATCTTCCCAATCGAGTTTGAAATCAAGACTCTAAGGATGACCTAGGAAATCAGACTGGATCTTACAAAATCACATAAACAATGCCTTCGACAACTCAACGAATTGGAAGAAGCATGTATGTCTGCTGTAGAGCGCACAACCATTATTCAGCAACAGAGAATGACCTAGCACGATAAGCATATAAAAAAAATATATTTAAAAAAGGAGACTGGGCGCTCCTCTATGATTCCAGATTTTATGATTTTCCGGGAAAATTACAAACACGGTGGCTAGGACCATACGAAATCCGTGAAGTCCATGATAATGGCACAGTCACATTAAGCACCATCGACGGGTCCAGATCTCCATTTCGGGTCAATGGACACCGGCTATGACTCTATCATCAACCGCCCTCAAAGGAATCTTTCTACCAAGAGGTAAGTAAGGACCCTACCGTTCAAATTTTGGCTGGCTGGGAAGGTAATCCAGCCACCCCAACTCCATAAATATTGAAATCTATTGACACTATACATACTGTATATAATTTTGTTTTCTGTAGATTTTATTTAGTTTTCTATTATTTTCGACAGTCATTCGAGAAAGTCAAAACTAGGGAGGATAGCTGTGATGAACTCAATTAGCACTCTTTTTTTTATTTCGAACTCCCACTTCATCTCATTACCCATACCCTGTCTTCTGCAGAGAAATGAATGTGTCATGATTTAGCAGCAGCAATTGGGCAACTATAATGAAATTTATAACATTAACAAACCATCCATTACTTAATTTTGAAATAAACCAACTCATAAATGAATTGAGTTGATGAGGAATCAACCTTGAATTCAAACAAAATACATTACTAGGTTTCTACAAATTCAGATGGTTAAGAACRGAACAATTGTTGTTCCTTTTGCGCACCTAATGTTCCTTTGAATGGAACAATTGTTGTTCCTTTTGCGYGCCTACTGTTCCTTTGAACGGAACAATTGTTGTYCCTTTTGCACGCTTGTTGTTCCTTTGAACGAAACAATTGTCRTTCCTTTTGCGCGCCTGCTGTTCCTTTGAACGGAACAATTGTTGTTCCTTTTGCGCGCATGCTATTCCTTTGAACATAACAATTACTGTTCCTTTTGCGCTCCTGTTGTTCCTTTGAACGTAACAATTGTTGTTTCTTTTGCGYGCCTKCTCTTCCTTTGAACAAAACAATTGTTGTTCCTTCTGCGCGCCTGCTATTCCTTTGAACGAAACAATTGTTGTTCCTTTTTGCACACCTATTGTTCATTTTGTCGTTCCTTCCTTGCTGATAAAATGCTAAACCTTTCCTTTGGGGTACAACTTTCACCAAATAATTTTCACCAGCATTATTTCTAACGATCTATCATTATTTTGTGGACTATCTCCCATACCCTATCAAATTGCTTTTTGGATCACTTCCTTCGAAATATCTTAAACCTTGTTCATAACCTGTAACCACCATAATTCGTTTCTTTTCCCTTATACATTACACTTAAATGATACATCGCATTTATAATTAATAAGGAATCTGCGACACTCTTTTACTTGGCATCCTTACACTTATTTACGCCACCCCTTACTCTTAAGGAGTAGATGAGCCTCCCTTCATACACTAAAAAAAAATAAAAAAATAAAAAAATAAAAATAAAAAAATCAATAAAATTTCTTTCTTTTTCCACCAAGAATAGGGGGTCTCATCACGAGCCAACCTACCACGATCATTGGATACTAACCTAAGTGACATTCCCACTATGGCTACCACACGAGGGCAATGGCCTTTGACACTCTCTTTTGTCAAAGGACAATAGGTCTCATCACTAGCTGACTTGTTCACTTAAGTTACACTCTAGTGAGTGGCATTATCATCATCTAGATACCAAACCAGGATAATGGTCTTTTTCAAAATATATATATATATATATATATATATATATATATATATATATAATAATAATAATAATCAATAAAATTTCTTTCTTTTCCCACAAAGAATAGGGGGCCTCATCACGATCCAACCTACCACGATCATAGGATAATAACCTAAGTGACAATCCCACTATGGCTACCACACCAGGGCAATGGATTTTGACATTTTCTAGTCAAAGGACAAGGGGTCTCATCACGATCCGACTTGTTCACCTAGGTTACAATCTAGTGAGTGGCATTATCACTATGGCTACCAAACCAGGATAATGGTCTTTTTGGAAAAGACGATTCAAACAAGTATCAAGGATACAGGCTCATCTCAGGGTTAAAAGGAAACCCTTTCGAGGCTATGGACACCTGCTGGAAACAGTGGCTCTGCCTGTGGTATGGAAGTTACCTTAAATGCCACGTTTCTGCGTATCTCTAGATTTCCTTCACTCAATAATGAGGCTATCATTTCGGTTGTATTTAATGACACGAAAAAGTAACAACATTGTTATATGTGGGATATTATTTAACTAAACAGATTTAATTTATTCCGCGCATGTATCCTTAAAGCATTATTTTGAGTATTGGTATTTTCAATTCCACAAAAAACGGATTAACATTTAATGATTACCGTTAAATATGCTATTTGAAAATAAATCACTAATCCCCATTGGCGGCCGCCGTATAATCATTACTTCTCACCATCAATACCTACAATCATTACTCTTCCCTACGCTGATGATTGAGGTTGACCTTTCTATTAATGAGGGGAGTGGACACTCGTCATGCTTTTCGATACAGATAGTAATGATTGTAATAAATGCCTTCATTTGTATACATTTGTTGTCTCTGATATTTGCTATTCTCTGTAATTTTTCCTCCAAGTTGGTCTAACCACATTTGCTACCAAGAACTATAGTCGTCCATATTTTCTCACAAAATGGGTGGCAGAGGTGTGCACAGGGAACCAACTTTACTAAAGATTACAAATCAAGCAAGAGACATATTGCACCAACTGGGGTGGACGAAGTACTTCAACCGGCTGCAACGATATGACACGAATGTCACACTTGAATTCTTTCAGAATCTGCAAGGGGAAAACTCTATGGTGCAGGGCATACAAATCTCAGTCACCCCGAAAATCTTAGCAGAGGTCACATGCCTCCCTAACATGGGCATTCAGTGAACATGAAGATACACAACATTGAAGGAAGCTGTGGAAACTTTCACAGACCCTGGGGAAGAATTGGATAAGAAAGGAAAGGGACTCGATCCCAGTACCCTCAGAGAACCATGGAAGGAACTTGCAGGGATAATTCAACGGTACATCACTTGTGATGGACGATATGACGTAATTCGACCTCGGCACCTCAAATTGATGGCATCTTTAAAACAACGGTTAGTACTTAATCTACCTTTCTTTTTGAATGCCATATTACATGAGGTTTCCCTAAGAACACAAAAATCGAAGGACCCTATTACTGTTATCAGCCACCACAGATTAGTTAAACTAATAACAAATAAAGCACTGAGTCAAACTCAATTGACCTGGGATAACCTGATTGAGGCCAATAGACCTCCAGAAATAGAGCAGCCTGAATTATGCCATGAAGAACCACCACAAGAAATCAAAGATAGACAGGAAGAGGAGACTACTACCCAAAGAGAAATCCCATCTCCTCAAACTGAAGTTGAGGTAGACCTTGCCCAAATCACTAAGACCCAGACCTCACAAACACAGGCATTAACGAAAAAGAGGAAGAGAGCAACAACTGCCCCTACAACCATCATTCAGACAAGGAGAATAAGCAGACGAATCTAAGAAACAACTGAAGCAATTCAGGATACAACAAAACAGCCTGAAGAACTTCAGAATTCTATAGAACAATCTCCACATGAGAATGCTCAAGGAATTAGGCAAGAAGAACAGACCTCACAAAGGAATGATCAGGAAGACACCCAACCGGCATTAGAGCATTTGACAGAACAATTTATGAAGAGCTATGAGGTAGAAATAGCCCAGGGTTTGGGAAGCTTGGGAACCTCAATTGACAGAGGCACAAATAATCTAGAAAAATGCCCAGAACAACCCTCCTCTTCAAAACTAGTTGAAGATTTTCCTGATATTGAAATGTCTTTTCCTAAGGACAAAGCACAGGAAGAACCTCATTTTGAAACAATAAACCCTCTTGGACAGACAAAATAGTTGGAAGGAACAAAGGAACAACCATCTGCTGGCCAGAATGAAGAAGAACTTGAGACCTCTCATAAACAAAAATCAGCCAAGAGCCACAAGAAAATTAGAAATTTGAAAAAAGAAAATAAACTTTTGAAGAAAAAGGCTAAGAAGGCTGAAATATTAAAGCAGAAGGTAGTTAAACTCAAATAAATTATTAAGGAATTGAGGAAACAGTTAGAATAGGCAGATAAGGCCCACAGAAGAAATAAGAACAAAAGGGCTAGAGTATAAGGAAGAAACCCTCTTCCTAAAGAAGCAGTCAGTACAAATTCCGTAGGGATACAGACAGATCCTGAAGAAATAGTAGTGGAAGAAACAATAGCTCAGAATGAGGAAGCACCTCCTTTAGAAACACAGGAAAATATGACAGCTACAGAAGTAATTGATGCTGAGGTGTAGACAGACACCCAAATATTAGAGGAAATAGCTAAATTCCTTGAGCAGAATGCTACCATCAGGAGATTGGAGGAAGAATTGATGCAGTCTCAACAAACCCTAGTTCAAAACATAAATGAGTTACTGACTATGGCAGAACACTAAGCACTCCAGCCCCAGAAATAGAGTGTTATTGTGGACAGGTTGGAAGTAGAGCTTACACAGGTCCAATAAGCATTAACTCAATCCAGGGAAGAGATGGGCGCTATGGAAGAATACCAAGCATCCTTATCTCAAGCACATGGTGTCACCATCGATAGACTAAAGGCAGAGCTGGGACAAATCCAACAAGCATTGGCTCAACACCAAGATGAAATGGTAACTAGGACTGAATATCAAAAGATTGTTAAAGAATTGAAGGACATGACAGCAACAGAGGGTGAGACCTATGCTGTGCTCACCAGAGCCCAAGCGAAGATCAAAAAGGTGCAAACCCAATTAGAAAAAACTTTGGAGCAAATCAAGGAAATCTATGATGTCTACTCTGATGCTATTAATTGCAGAGCCCTTGCCACCAATTACACTTTATTCTTGCTGGAATGATATTTGTTATTGAGAGTGAAGGCCATAAGAGCGGGAAAACCTATTTCTTTTACCACTGTACCTGAGTTTATTTATGTTTCAGAGAGCAGGATGAAAAGGTACAATACTTTTTGTGTGAATTGTACTTTCGTAATTTCATTCTAGAAGAAGAAAAGGAAGATAACCCTGGCCCATTCATAGGTGATATATAGTTTCAGGCATTTGTGTCATTTACTCAGAATCAAGTCAGATGGGGTAAATCTCATAAAACCTTCCTAAAAAGGGAAGCTGGGCTAGATCTCTAGGTTATGGGGGAACCTCCAAAGTCCTTTCCAGCCATTATGTGACATAAAACCTTTATGAAAAGAAAAGGGGTCGTAGACTCGTTGGCCCCCATCCATCTACAGGTCATACATTCAGGTATCACTCACTTTAGGGAGCTTAAGGAGGAAGCTCTTGCTGCTTCTAAAATGAGATGGGATGCCTCCTCCAGTGAAGTAATGAGTAGGGATCCCCTTGGGTATAGGAATTTCTTTGTAGTTACCTTCAAAATAGAGAGGTATTCTAGATTTCTCCAAGAGGAAGGGCCTGCTTGGATTGGGTGCATATATAATACCCCTATCATCTGGTTCCCTCCAGAAAGTTACCAAAAAGATTATCAAGTTAACAAGAAGAGGGAGGATGCTGCTTTTGGAGAACTCAAAAGAAGCAATGGGTTCAGAAGGCCTAGTGAACCAACCTTTCCATCTTACAACATTATTGCTTTACATGTAAAATCTCAGCTTGCATGAGGACATGAAAGAAGGTAAGCTGGGGGGTATGTTAGGTTATGAAAAAGGTATAAATATCTTCCTTTTTCCCACATTTCATGATATCATCTTGATTGACTTTTCGGTTATTTAGAAGCAAATAGAATAGAAAATGAATAATATACTCTTTAGCGTTGTTGTTGGATATTAGATTACATAGATCCTAAATATGATTGGAATTGTTTGGTTTTATTGTAGGATTGGTTAAATATTGTCAAACCCAAGATAGCAAGGGAATCTTGAAGATGCGCAAGCTATTGGAGGTTGAAGACTTTATGGCGCAAAACAGTTTTAAAGATAATTGAGTTTCTTATTGTAATAGTAAAGCAATCCCGAGGATCTCTCGATCCTTAGGATAGTTTAATTTACCCAGATTATTGTAACATATAAGGGGTAAATAGATCTTGAAAGACAGGAGAAGAATTGCACTCAATAATTGAGAATATAGAATTGCTATGCGTTAGCAGTTTTTGTAAAATGTTGTACCAGCTATGAAATCAATAGAAGCTTCGAGTGGTTTTACCATTTTTATATACTGAGTTTCAAATATCAGTGATTCTAAAGACCGAGGGCCCAGTCTGAAGGAGCTAGTGTTCAACCTGTAATTGTATCAATTCAAATTCTGTTTTGTGATTCGATTCTCTTTTATAGTAGTTAATGAACGCATAAGTGTGTTGATGATTTCATGTCAATTGCAAGAAATAGATATTCCCTGAAGCATTAAAGGATTTTTGTTCCAATTCCTATTACTGAGATTTGAGGCGTGATGGTTCCTCATAAGTTCACATTTGATGTTCCTTTCACTTAGTTTACATCTGCTGTTCCTTTTACTTAGTTTACATTTGCTGTTCCTTTCCATTAGAATATAGTTGTTGTTCCTTTCAATAGAAATACGATTGTTGTCTCTTTTTAGTTAGATCACATTCTCTGTTCCTTTCCATAGATAGAGTAATTCACCTTTTTCTTTTCATCAATTTGATTCATAATGATAGTCATTTCTGCAAGTCTTTATCTAGATTCAATTACTGCTCTTAAAATGAATTTAATAGATTAACTAGTTCATTTCCTTTTGCACAACTTTAGATTTCAATTCTTAGAATATTTAATGAATGTTTGAGGAACTTGATTGTTTATAAACTCAGATTTGCTTTCACTACACGATTTTAGCCTCTATGAGCTATCTGCATAGACTTTGCCGATATTCTTTGAGATAAAAGACAAATCCTCGGGTTGATAAATTAATGTTAAACTAAGGTTGTTTTTAGACATCTTTAGAGCCCAATAGTAGGTACAGTGTATGATGACACAACATGACTCCTAGAAAAGGGAGGAGACTCACTCAAGTGGGGAAAAGTCTATCAAATGTTCAAAAGACAAACTTTCCCAGTTAAGGCCGATGATCATGACAAACTGAAGATCTTCAAGAATATCATGAAGTCAGGAATACACAGGGTGGCAGCTCGTGTCGCGATACTCCTTTGTGTGGAAGTAATTTCTTGGATCCTCAAGCATGTAGATTTAGGAAGCAAATATATCCTCAATGCCAGGGGAGAACCCATGGCATATTTCTGACTAGGTGACCTAGCAAAATTGTACCACTTAGAGAAGGGGACCAAGATAATGGAAGAAGAACTTATCAATGATTTCAAGCTCAAGGAAAAATATTTGTTTAAGGTATGGTATACACCAGACAAATATTTAAAACACAGGCCTTCCGACGAATATCCCACCACAACACTGGGGACACCATATCAATACTTGGTGGCCATGCTATGCAAGTTATATGAAGAACCAAATGCCTCAACATTTACATTATCCTCAATGTCACTAATCTATTACTGTGCAAGAGAAGGATCTACATTCAACTGGGATAATATCTTATCAACTACTCTAACAGATTCTATCATTGTAGTGAAGGAGACCATGCCCTAAATATTTCTAGATTTTCATATGGCATCATCTCTATTAGACATCATGTGTGTATCACATCGGTACCCGAAGGTGGGTTGGGCTTGGAAGCTGACAGATCCATCAATCCATATTTACTGCAAGGTGCTCTGGAGCACAAGTATAAAACAGAGTACCACAGTGTTAGAAAAACAGGATCGTGGAGCAATAAAATAAAACAAATGCGGAATAAAACACATAAGATACACAATAAAATAGAGACACGAATATACGTGGTTCACCCAGTGTGGGCTACGTTCACCGGAGAAATTGCCAGGTCCTTCCTTTATTATTATCCAACAAATGAAGGGATACAACCTACAACACACCCAATGTAGCTTCCTCTTCTTTCTCTCACAGTCTCGTCACTCAAAATACAATATTAGCAATGATACATAGACACAATACATTTCCTTCATAAAAGAGGGTTGCCTTCTAGGGAAAAAAACCCTAACATAACTTCTACCGTCAGATATGCGACCTTATAATGAACGATCCATATTTACAATGAAATTAGAATATACATTTACAAGGCAATTTTTCACAGGGGGGGTTTACCCCCCCTGCACTCCCACACATGGAGGAGTGTACATTCTTTCGAGGTGTAAAGTCTTCATGGGGTATAAACACGACTGAAAACAAAGACCTCTGAATTAGGAAGATAATCAAGCTCCACAACCAACACATAGTATGTGTGAACACTTCTTTGCACCATTGTATGAATTCATCCTATGTTCGCTAGCCCATGTATGACAGACAAGGTGCTTGCAATGATCAAAAGGATAGGGGGTTGGTACTTGATGGAGCATGACGCATACATTAGAATATATGGAGCCACCAAAGCCCCACATTTTCTTCCTCGATTTTCCCAGACAATTTGGTACTCCAAGAAGTGGCTTATCAAATAGTGATCAATGGAGTCGAGGAATTGCTCTACTGAAATACAAAATAAATATGGGTCCCACTCCCATTATGGATTGGATCGTACTCATTTGCAAACACCAAGGAAGCCCAAGACGAAGTGGATGTGTTACTTATGTATCACTTTGGAGAAGAGATATTCAGGAGGAACGACCTGAAGAAAGTCGTCAAAGAACACTTTAATAAACTTGGCATCCCATGGGAATACACTTCAGCCACATGGGAGGAAGAGGAAGTCCATTGCAATGCAAGGAAATATGAAGAGATGATTTCCAAGAGACAAGGCAAGCCCTTAAGGAGAATTGTGGATAAAGAAAGAGCATGTGAGGAAGCCAAAAAGAAAATAGAAGAAGAGGTAGCAAAAAAATCATCTGCTACAACCACATCTCCTTAATCTAGATTAGCAAAAGAAGAAGCACCAATAACAAAAAATAAGAGGAGGAAGAAATACAAGACCCACAAGAAGAAAGAGGATGAGCCTACAAAAAAGAAAAGAAAAATTGAGGAATTTAAATCCAAGGCTAAAGTCGGTGCAACAACGACAGTAGAAGCAATATAAATGGCCAAGGAAAAAGTAGAGGCAAAGGCGGTTGTCGATAAAGAAGCTAAAAAAAAGGAAACAATTGGAAGATTTTTCGCAACAGTAGAAGCAACACAGAAAGCAACAAATGAGGCTACAAAAAAGGAAGCTGAGGAAGAGAAGCACAAGAAAGATGAAGAAAATTGGAACAATGACACATCTATGATGGACACTGACATCCTGGAGATACCAACATGAGCTACCAATAGTCACACCCAATTCAATGGGTTGGAATTGGGGCTTCGCACCCTATTCAAACCAAGTAAAGTGACCAATCTTAAAAAGTTTAAATACGACAAGGCCACAAGAAGAATTGTACAACAACAAGTGAATCAAATACCAGTCATGGGAAGCAATCCAATTTCCATCCTCACACAGACTCCAATGACAAGAAAGGTCAATGAAGACCCACTATCCATAACATCTGTTGGCACAACATTCTCCAATGCAATGAAACAAAGTCTGAAAATATTGTTCAGTCAAAACCAAGAGTAGGAGGCCAGGATTAAAGAGTTGGAGGAACAACTCTAGCACTCAAGAAAGGAGGAAGGCAACTTGCAAGAGTTCAAGGAGTGAGAAAAAAAATTCAAGACAGAGCTAAAAGAGGCCATCATGAATATGTACATCCATCTTCATGTTTTTAAATAGTTGGTTGTCAGCATAATGGAGCGGCACAAATGTGTACAAGTCAAGAACATCCAATTGGCCACTATCAGAGAGGGTCTAAATGAGATCAAGTAGTGGGTTGCTGAAAATCCAGATGCTCCAGTTGAACTTCCTCACCCCTCTAAGACAAAAAGGAATATCGATTATGCCTCTCTCAATCGATGTCAACAAGCAGGACAAAGAGTATATAAAGAAACAAGTAGTTTTCTTTTAATATGCAATCAACTTCATAAAGCAGGCACAACTTTAATACAGAAATGTCACTTCCTTCCTATTGAAGAAATCAGAAAGGACATCTCGATGGAACAACTGCTTGAGAAAATATAACAAAGCACAAGTAAGAGGCATGAAGTCATAGAAATAGCCACAAAGGTGATGAAGGAGCTAATGGAGAAACACCTTGTTCAACCAACTAAAGTGCACACCATGATTCAAGCGTTCATGGCCACCCTGAGAAAGGATATGAGGATCCTTTCGACAACACAACTGCAGATGAGGCTGCTCTCAAAGAACTTCTTTATCATATGATTGTTTTGCTTGATGACCAATATGAAGTTTGGGCATCATATTTTCAAGACAAGAGGCCATGAATAAGATGAAACAACAAATTCAAAATTGCTAGCGACCACATGCTATTTCATCTTTTTCCCAACCACCCTCAGTTTTGTCCACTTTCTCACACATGTCAATAGTTAGTGGGGGGGAAGCTGAACAATTTTGTAATCGCTTCTTGGGGAATACAAGAGGTCATTTTTGGGAGTTAGTAATAGTTGTATAAGTAAAGGAAGAATCCCATTTTTTAGGGGCTCTTCAAGCATTGTACAAACTCAAGAAACTATTTTTAGAGAGAATACGGTGTTAACTAATATTGATAAGCCCTTAAGGCCAATTTTGATCGAGATAACAATTGTTTGTAAATGGTGGCTAGTTGTCAACTTTTTTTCAACAATTTTTTTATTGTTTGCAACCTGTTGTAAGGATTCATTGTTGCCCATAGACTATTGTTAAAGCAATTGTTATTTTTCTAACAATTTTGTCCTGATCATATGAGTTGTTGATGTATGTAGTAAAATGACTCAGACTATTCTGGTTATACATTTGTATACATGTGTTATCTAGCTTTGCATCTTCATAACAACTATCTGATTGAGGTATTTTGCAGAGTTTAGTTTCATTTCAGCTCATCTGGTTACAACAATTTTCTCCTAGCTAGGATAGGATATATTAGAGTAGATTAGATTTATTTTATGCTTTTAGATAGTCTACATCTACATCTTTATTTTCATAACCATCCAACCTCACAACAAGTAATGACAACCAGGCCAAAATGCCGATGGGTCTCCTAAACCAAACGATGCATATTCTAATTGGGATTTTGTATCATAGAGTACCCCTTACTATGACAGGGCATTTCCGTCCCATCAATAGAATTGATGCTAGACAGAGGGCCTAAATTTGTATGGATTACATAAACTCACTGCAATCCCATGACTAGTCCTCTGAAAATATTCTTGTCCAACAACATTTTCACCATATCCCATCTGAACAAGATGTTACCTTTGAAGACACAAATCCCACATTTTAAAGTGCCACTACCAGTCCTGAAACTCAACCTGAAGCTTGGCATCACATACTGAATGAGGAGTTTGTTTAAACTCATCGTATTACCTGTGCATATGCCAAATTACTTGGCCAAATACTAACATCTTTAGAGCTCCCTAGGAGGAGAGCTACCCATGTAACATGACTCGATAATCGAGCCAATGTTATTGTTGATTCTGTTGAATATTTGATTGAAACAACCCTACAGGAATTCCATGTGCCCTTGAATCAAATCAATCCCACTCCTCCCGGGTCCAAGCATAACTTTGGCAATTAAAACCAAGAGCCTGAGTTCGAAGACAACATGGGTGAAAATCTAAATTGAAGACTAGTAATTCCACCATGGTTGTCCAAGGTAGGATTATCAGATAGAGGTTACACAGGTTTCATAGCATCCTATCATCATATAAAAAGTTCATCATAAATAATTCACCATGCATTAGTTGGAGTCAAACATGTGGTCAAAGAGTCAAAATCCCTCACTGTACCAATTCTCAAGGACACAATTGCGCAACAAACTTGTTGTGCAACTGTAAAAGAATCCACTTGTGCATTTAATGATTATTGAGGAAGGCTTTATTTTTGTTTTTGGGTTCAAAGTAAGTTCATTTTTTATGCTAAATACCTTCAACATCAATGCCACCAATCTGCCCTTGCAAAACCCTCAATTTCAATCATGTTGCGCACGAGATGCAGGGCACGTTGCACAAATGATTGTTTTAGTAGTCAAATTTAAGATCGGTTTTTGAAAAACCCAGAGAGATTTTTTTCAAGAACGGACCCAATAACAAAATGGTCTCTCATATTTGCAACATGTGTCATATTTTGGGAGATTTGAATGAATCTTTACAACCCATTTTTCCAGATTTAAGCATTTAATGATTTCTTGTTTTAGTCATCATCTTTGGGCTCATATTTCAAGAATCTGGAGAGGAATATTTGAAATCCCAAAGAGGTTTTTGTCAATAACATACCCAATAACAAAAAACTCTCTCATTTTTTGCACCGCTATCATGGTTTGGAATATATGCAATGATATTTGAGTCCTATTTTCCATAATTTCGCCAAGCCAAATTTCCTGTAGGTTACAATTGCGCAACAACCTTGCTGCACAACTATGACAGAGCATTTAGAATGTGTCCATATCAATATGGATAGGTCAACAGAGGCATTGAGTCATCTTCAATGAGCATCAAGGTCAAAGATTACCATATCAGGGATTCAAACACCTTTTTTGTCAAGTGGTTATGCTGTAATTAATGAGTCAATGTTGACTCCTTCCTTGTAGCAGTTTGTTGAAGATTTTTTTGCTAAAATATATGTAGCTATAGATAATCTTAGGATAGTAGTTGAATTCAATTTTTTCAAGTTAGAAATACATTTTTGTATATATTTATCAGCTCATGGGGGCTTGGTTTGAGTGTGATAGAAGGCATATCTTGGTGTATGATGTAATATTTTTCTGAGCTTAATGCTAAGTAATTAACAAAGAAGGACCGAGTTTCTTCTTTCAAGGATTCATGTGTCAATAACTTCTGGTGATGTGTCTCTTTATTTGTTTATGTGTTTCCTTTCTACAGTTATTCATATCAATGTTTAATCTTCTAAGTGTTTAATTGAGATTACATGGTTCATAATTCATCCTAGTTAGATGCTTTGAATGCATATAGTTAAACACTCACTCTTTCTCCTAAAGTTACATTTGAAATTCATCCATAGCTAGATGCTTCAAGTGTGATGGACTGTTTACTCTTTTTGTGCCGCCATATACTGCAACGAATTTAAAGAACTAGAAGGAGTTGACTGTCTTCACCTTGTTTAGAACTGCTCGTCATCCCATATTGATCACTTTGATTTATTTTATCCCAAGACTCCATGCCCAATAGATGTCTTCTCAGCTCTGCCATCAACCACATCCTAAAACCTTTATTTCCATTTCAGATCTAGCCTTTGATTCAAAACCAAATCAATCCTTTTAGTGATTGATTTGAAGAAAGAGATCCGTCTTTGGTTGGAAGGGCCAACTTCCATCCCCAAGTAGGTTTGAGGTTACAATTGTGCCTATTTCCTCCTCGACCAAGTAAATCACAGAGTGATAACACTTTCTAACATATCTTCTTCCATTTCTTGCACCTTTTCATGGCATTTTCCAATGTAGAATTCTTGCAGACTTGATTGCATATTTGACATTTGAAGGCATACAATTTATATAGAATCCAAAAATAATAGGAGCATTAGGGTGTCGGTCTTCAGGGATTTGTTGTAATGTTTTAAAAAATCAGAGATTAAAATATCCATTTTTTATATCTTTTTCTAAATGGATTTGAGTAAACTAAGCAGAGTATGATATGCCACGGGATGAGAATATATATTTATGAATGCATATTCAATATCATCAAAATAGGTGATTTTGTTTTGTTGAAATACCTTACTTTCGCATCTAGGTATCTTGTTATCTAGTGATTTCCTTATTACAAATCAGATTAGTAGCTCACTAAAAAAAAATACACTAATGGAATATTCAACTCAAATAAAGATAGAAGAATAAATATTGAAAACCAAAAATATCATGCACAATATACAAATATATTCTTCCCATCAACTAAGCTTATCATTAAAAATAACTTTGAAGCTTACAAGGGCTTTCTTACTAGGAAAATGGCCCCAATAGAAAAGAGACAAAGTGCATCAAAAGCTAACTTGTTGATCTGCTTTCATTGTTGGTATATGATATTGTCCGACTACAATGTGACTTTGACGTTGATACCCACACTATTCCATGCGGCCTGTAACAAAATACCCACACTATATGTGCGAATCGTACGCTGAAACTCACGATAATTGCATGACCTATACCAAAATACCTGCACTGTCTGCGACGGTCAATCCTTCTGCTGCACACTTTCTCTCTCTCTTCCTGTGGACTATATCTCTAGATGGAATTCCTTCTCCACCTATCCAAGATCTCCTTGAATCACAGTGTTTCATGATCCAATCCTCCTGAGCAAAATTCCTTCTCTTCTCTGTATGTCAAACAATCTAACAATGTCTCACACAAGTGTCTTCCTCCTTCACCCTAGCCTTTCTTTTATAATATTGAGTTATGACCTAACCCTAATATCCAAAGTGATTGAAGGTTGAGATTACTTCTCACCTCACTTGATATCAACGACTATTATTTAATTCACTAATGCTAATTAAATCATTTCCTTAAATAAAACACAACTTATTTAATTTACTTTAATATTCCTTTAATTAAAGTAAAGTCTCAACATAGAAGGATTTGGATGACTTCCACATGTCTAGACACTTATACCGGTGTGGAAATACATTTCAGATGATACCAAACATCAACACTCCCTCTTAGTGAGGAAGGTATTTTGCACCACTCCCAGTTTGTCTCTGAAGAATGCAAACTGGCCTTTAACCAAGGGTTTAGTTAGAATATTTGCAACCTGCTCATGTGTGGAAATATACTAAAGCTTCATTGTTCCCTTATGGATCCTATCTCAAATGAAGTCGCATATGATCTCAATATGCTTGGACCTATCATGGAATACTGGATTCTCCTAGATTTTGATACAACTTTGATTATCGCAGTGTATCATCATAGGCTCCAACTCATCATCAAATAAACCTATAAGAAATTTTCAAATCCAAATGGATTCACGGCTAGCCATACTCTCTTTCATATACTCTACCTCTACTAAACGAAGTGCTACATAATTCTTCTTCCCATTGAACCAAGTAATCATTGTTGATCCCATGCTAAAGCAACACCTAGAGGTGTTATTTCTGACTACTACACTCCCTTCCCAATATAAGTCCAAGTATCCCTGCAACTCCACTCCATCTCCTCCAAGATACCTCAATCCATACTCCATTGTACCTCTCAATTAATTGAGCACGTGCTTTGATGCTATCCAATGCACCCACCTCGATTCCACCATGAACTAACTCAAGGTGTTCACAACAAAACATATTTTTGGTCCGGTATTGACTAAATAAATCAAGGACCCTATCAGTTGCATGTATATCTTGGGATCCACCAACTTTGAATATGAAGTGATACCCTTCTTCATATTAGTAACGATAGGTGTAGCCATGAATCTACATTCCTCCATACTAAATCTCCTCAAGACATCTATTGCATACTTCCCTTGACCAAGGAAGAACTCTCTTGATACCTGCCATACCTCTAACCCCAAGAAATAATGCGTTAAGACAATGTCCTTCATCTTGAACTCAATAGCTAAATATTCTTTCCACCCTGCAATAAGATCCTCTACACCTGTGAGAAATAAATCATCTACATATATAACCAACATGAGTGGATCCACCCCAACAAGTATGAAATACAAGTTAGGGTTCACCTCACTCTTGGTAAATCCCATACTTTGCAAGTATTTGTCAATCCTAGAATACCATGCCCTAGGTTCCTGTTTGAGTCTATAAAATGATTTTTTAATCCTACTCACTTGAGACTCCCTCCCGGGTACCTCAAATCCATGAGGTTTCTCTATGTATACTTCCTCCTCAATGATCCTGTTGAGGAAAGTTGTTTTCAAATCTGTCTGATGTATCCTCCACCTCATAACTAAAGTAATATAAATAACAACTCAAATAGAATCATACATAATGACTAGAGAAAATGTATCCTCGTATTCCACTCCCTCTTTCTGGGAGAAACCTCTCGCCACAAACATCACCTTAAACTTCTCAATGCTACCATTTGCAACATGTTTGATAATGTAGAGCCACCTAGAACTCACAATTGACTTCCCCTCTAGTCTTGGCACTATGTCCCAAACATCATTACTCATAATATAGGTGTAGTCCTCTAACATGGAATCTCACCATACCTATTGATCTGATGCTTCCTAAAAAATGGAAGGCTCAACATCAATGATGCTACTCATAAGCACCATATAGTTTAGAAATTTCCTTGGATGCATGTGCTCCCTGACCACACTCCTTGGAGTCTCAGAAACATCCCTCAATGTATGTAATAACTACTTGGATCTCAAGACAAGACTAGAAGGGGATAAATCTTCCTCCCCACCTGAATTCTAATATGTTGATTGCTTCTCATCCTTCAGAGCCTGTTGCTCCTCATCCTCTGTCACTATTGATGACTCATGGGATCTCCTAGATGCCAAGTTATCCTTGAACTTAACATATATTCTCACAATTTTCTTCCTCTATTCTAGAATTAAGATCATGTAAGCATTTGAGGTCTTTTTGTACCCCACAAATATACCCTTCTGTCCTAAAGGCTCATCCTCTTCTCCACAGGCACATGGGTGTTGACTGGACAACCAAAGATCCTCAAATGTCTTATCTTTGGCTTCACTCCTGAGAATGCCTCCTCTAAAGTCTTGTTCCCAAATATCCTATGAGGACTCATGTTTTGCACATACATTGTCATGTTACATGCCTCTTCCCAAAAAAACATAGGAAACTCCTAGTCATGTATCATAGCCCTGATAGAACTGATGATGTATCGGTTCTTTCTCTCTGCAACCCCATTTTTTCAGGGTTGTATGAGACTATCATCTCCCTCTTGATCCATACCTCCTTGTATAAATCCTTAAATTCATTGGGGTGTACTATCCCCCATTATCCGATCTCAAGACCTTGATCTTCTTCCATGGTTGGTTCTCCACCTAATCCACAAACTCCTAAAACTAACTAAAGACCTCATCCTTGGTCTTCATAAATAAGATATAGGTTTTCCTGGAAAAGTCATCAATAAATGTCACATAGTATGAGGATCCCTACATTGATGCTATTAACATTGTCCCACTCACATATGAATGGATAATATCCAAGATCCCCTTGGACCTACTCTCGTTGTTTGCATTTTCTACCATACAAAGCTTCAAATGGGATCATATTCAATTAAGCTTGATACCCATTATTATAGGAAAAATCAAACAAATGCAATTAATCTTTCCACTTAGATGGCCTATCCATCACATACATTCTCAACATGTCCTCAATCACTTGATTGAGTATCGTTTTCTTCCCATCTGACTATGGATGGTATGTTGTGCTAAAATTCAAATTTGTACCAAATCCTTTAAATAATCCTCTCCAAAATTTTGAAGTAAACTTTTTATCTCTGTCTAAAACAAATGCCTTAGGTATCCCATCCAACCTATAAATTTTCCTCATGTAAATTTCTACAATATTAGTTGTTCTTCATTTTTGTCGGAAAAAAATGAGCAACCTTTGTCAATTTATCAACCACTACCATTATTGAATCAAGTTACCTTGTTGTCTTGGGTAATTTAGTAATAAAATCAATGATAACTACTTCCCATTTATTCTCTAGAATTGACAATGGTTGTAGCAAACCTACAAGGTGTCTATGCTCATCTTTCACTCTCTGACATTCTATACATATGGTAGTGTAATCAATGACATCCTTCTACATTCATGGACAAAATAATTGTCTTCTTACTGCTGCCATTGTTTTTTGGTAACCAAGATGTCCAACATATGGAACATTATGCACTTATTTTAGTACCAAATTCCTAAGTTCTCCAGAAATAGGAACATAAATTCTATTTTTATGCATAAGTACTCCATATTCCTTCATCTCATATCCTTTAAGTTTTTGTTGTACATTTTCCTATTTTAAGCTCTCTTTTACCTGTAGGTAATTGTGGTCTGTAACAACAGCCTCTAATATTTTTCTCTTTAAATTTGAACTATGCATACTAATGGTTGTAGCATTCATGAGAAGTACTCTTTTGTGGAGTGCATCAACAACTTTATTTTATTTTCCTTTTATATGCTTGATGTCAAAGTCGTACTCGCTTAAAAATTCCATCCATCTTATCTACCTGGCATTCAATGTTGGTTTCTCAAAAATGTGTTTCAGACTTCTATGGTCTGTCCTTAATTCAAATTTCTTCCCCTTTAAGTAATTCCTCCATTTCTTCAATGCATGAACTATGGAAACAAGCTCCAAATCATGTGTGGCATAATTTCTCTCATTTTTCTTAAGCTTTCTGGACTCATAATTGATGACATGTCCATTATGAGTGAGGAATCCATCAATTCCTTCCTTACATGCATCTGTAGATACCACAAAGATTTCATTTTGGTCAACAATATTCAAAATAGGTGCACTAGTAAGTAAATCTTTCAACAAGTTAAAATTTTCTTCACACTTTGTTGTCCATTCAAACTTAATTCCCCTATTTTGTTAAAAAGTTATCGGATGAGAAATAGTAGAGAACCATGTTATAAATCTCCTGTAGTGTCAGGATAATCCCATGAAAGATCCGACTTCTAAAATATTCCTTGGTGTTGGCCATCCTCTAATGGATTCAATATTCTCTAGGTCCACTGCTATGCCTTATTCTGAAATAATGTGCCCCAAATAATGGATTTTTTCTTGGTATAAATAATGCTTGCTTAGCTTGGTATACAACCGATGTTCCTTTAGAACTTGTAGCACCAACCTCAAGTGATGTTCATGCTCTTCCTCAGACTTGGAATAGATAAGTATGTCATCCAAGAAAACAATGACAAGCTTATCGAAATAATTTTTGAATATGTCATTCATTAAGCACATAGGTTAGTCCAAATGGCACCACTACAAATTCATAATGCCCATAACTGGTTCTAAAAGATGTATTATTAATTTCTTCTTCCTTGATTCTCACCTAGTGATATCCCGATCTCAAGTCTATCTTTGAAAATATCTTTGCTCCTCTTAGTTGATCAAAGAGGTCATCAATTCTAGGTAGAGGGTATTTTTTCTTCACGATGGATTTATTCAATTGTATAAAGTCAATGCATAACCTCAACATTCCATCCTTATTCTTCACAAAGAGCACTAGTGCTCCCCAATGCGAAACACTTGGGCATATGTACCCTTTCTTCAACAATTCTTCCAGCTACATTCATAATTATTTTAATTAACGTGTGCTCATTTTGTAAGGAGTTTTTTACATTGGGGAAAATCCTAGTGCTAAATCAATAGAGAAATCTATATCCATCTTAGGTGGTAATCCTGGCATTTCTTGTAATAAATCCCCAGACTACTGCAATACTGAATAATCTTCAAGGCTTGACCCTTTGGTATTTGTTGGCTCCTCCACATGAGTTGCATACAATTGACATCCTTGCTTGATACAACTCTTCAGCTGTAAGGCTGAAATATCCTTTATAGAAATAGGTCTTGGTATTCCTTTCACAATGCTATGTTTTCCTTCTTCATCAAGACATGTAAATGTATTGTTATGGAAATCTAGGACACCATGATGTTTTTCCAACCAATCCATTCCACTTAGGATATCATAATATCATAATGGTATAATATTCATATGAGCAGTAGTACTCACTCCATTCATATTTATTGGACAATCTTTGACACTCTCATTGATCCTTCTTTTGGTTCCAGTGGCTAGTTGAACCAAAATTGATTTTTCAAGCTTACTCTTATTCAAATGAAATCTATCCACTTATTTAGGATTAATGTAATTATGACTTGCTCATGAATCAATTAAAATAGAAACAATATGATTAATGATCTTACCTTCCACATCAATCATATTGGATTGGTGTTCTGCTTATTGATCTTCCAAGGCTGCATATATTCTTGAAATATTTATTCATGTGTCTTATATTGTAGTAGTCTCTTGAATGTTGTGCATGGTATTCATTTTATCTCCTCTATGAGGGAAATCCTTGTACATGTGGTCTTCTTTGCATCCCCAACATTGGATTGGTGGTCTTCCCCTTTTTCCCAAAGAATCTTCTCTCTTGGATTCATTCTTAGTAGGTTTATCTTGTTGATTTTTATTAGGACTATTTCTATTGAAAGGAGGCTTGAATCCATTCCTTCTCAGATCCAATTTCTCCTTCTTCTTGTCCTTCCAAGACTTTTGCAAAGATTCTCTTCCATTTCCTTGCCCATACAAGTACTTGGCATTTCTAATGGTCTCTGTTAAAGTTCTAGGCTCATCATACTGAATTTTATCTTTGTAGAAAAATGGAAATCCACTCAGAAACCTTTGTATCTTCACCTTTTCATCCTTGATAAAACCTACATACTTTAAAAATACCAAGAAAATATTTTCATATTCTCCCATGGTCATGCTCCCCAACTTGAGTTAAAATAACTCTTGCATATTCTTGTCATAATAGTGCTCTGAGAGATACTCCTTCTAAAAATATTTCTTGAACTGCTTCCAAGTGATCCTAATCTCATTAATGTGCTCAACTTGCTTCAAATGATCCCACCACATAGTATCTTTTCCATTCAAATGATATATGGAAATTATGGATTCTAGGTTATATGAGTAGTTGTGCAATTGAAAATAATTCCTAATTCCAAGAAACCAAGCTTCATTGTCATCCTCCCTTTCTCTTTCACCATCAAAGGATGGTGGCTCAATCTTCCTAATCTCTCCTTGCAAACCATCCATCTCACGTCTTCTTCTTTGGTGCCTAATAGGAGACACTTCTGGACTGCTCTTTGAATCCTCAAATGCATAAGAATTCCTAGTTGAGTGATTTCTATGAGTTCTACTATCACTTCTTGAGTGATTGGATCTTCTGTAGATATCTCTTGTTTCACGACGTTTACTTTCTTCCTCATGTCTTCATCCTGATCCATTCCTTACTTGTCTCTGAAATTGATTTAGGCTTTGCATCATTTGATAATTTATTTTATTATGCTCTCTCATAATATTCTCATTATCAACTATGTAAATCTAAACTTCCATTATGATACTTCTCATAGTCTATACCAACTCAGCTAGTTCCACTTTGCTCCTATGTCCATTAGATTTTGTTTCATCATTACTCACATTGATGTTTTTGCCTTTGGCTTCTCTTTGTGACTGTAGGCTCCCTGTGCATCCTCCATGACTTTAGTATCCACTTTCTAGGCTTGGATTGTTATGCTTATATCTCTAGTTCTTCAAAATGTGCAAGAAAACATTTTTGTTAGAATTATGCATATTATAAAATTTTGTCAATTAATGCTACAGGTCTTTTTTCTACTCAAATCATGAAGATTTATATCAGAATTCTTCAAATTATAATAATTTCATCCTATTCTCCTTTTCATCCTCTGCATCATCTTTGCAATGACTATTCTTCTTCCCCAATTTTATCTTTGAGCTGAAAGTTATGGCTTCCTGAAAAAGCCATTTTTACCCCATTTGTACATTTTCTCTACTAGTGCAATTTTATTGAAATGCCAACTTCTTTCAACTGCAGAAGAAAATATATCAAGACCAAAGAAAACTTGTGTATCGGAAAATGATAAAACTCATAATTGTGAACACACAACAACCTTCATATTCTCAATATGTCACTTCAGTAAGATTCTACAACAATATATAATCTCTGAATTTTTGGCAAAACTAGCTATCTCTCAATCTGTGCACTTTTGAATTTTTTTTAGTAAACTAAAGTTGTCTGTCTAAATGAGTGTGAAAAATGTCGATCCCCAAAAATCACTTTTCACTTTTCGATCACTTTTCATGCTCTGAAAATCCCCAAAATCCCCCAAAAGTGGCCTTAAATAGTAGATTTTGGCCTATTTCAACATCCTCCTTCCAAACCCCTTAGTGTTTTTTCAATTCCTTCATGGTTATCTCCATGTCTATTTTTTGGACTTCTTCTATTAGTTTTAGCTTAATTTGGATCTATGCCAATGATCTGGACCTAGATATTTAAAAACCGATATTTTGCAATTTATGGCAAATCCAAGTAGAAATGGATTGTGGCCCTATCTGTCACCTTTGTATACCTCCTCTATGTGGACAAAACCCAAAAGTTTCATCTCAATCTGACTTAATATGATTCAGTTATGGCCAAAATACAAAAATGGCTCCAGTCTTGTTTTTTTTTTTGAAACCATGGAACAATTTTGCCTATGTGGAAAACTGTTGATGTGGCACCACATATCCACATGGAACTCTAATAGGATGCCATGTCACCCTCTCCAACCACCTAGTTTGTCCTATCATCCTCATGTCACCACCTTCTCTCTCTCCCCTTACCTTTCAATGTAATAATAAAAAAATATTATTAAATATGGGACGCACCCGTACCAGCTGTCGCATGGCACCACCATAGTGGCCCATGTCACTGGTGGGTACCATCCACTACCAACGCCCACCTGTAACCTATACATAGGTTTCGGGGATGGGTGGGTCCTATCCGACACCTTTTTCTTGGTGCATGAACAACTTATCCCCACCCCAGATCTAATGGTTGAGATCAGGGCATGATCAACGGTTCTCAACGAATACACATTGCCAATGTGCATGAGGGATAACGATCCTCGATGATGTGATAGAATTTTTCATCCCCGATACATGGCACATTCTGATAGGTTTCACATCTCCAAGGGTCATTTCAAAATCACCCCCTCCACGATGTGAAAACACCTTCCAATACCACTCGTGGTATCGAGCCACTGCTCCACCGGAGCCTGTCACCCTTTCGTCATGGCTTTCCACCACACTACTATATTTCCACCATGGCCTTGACACTGTGGTAGTCCACATCATCAATGCCATGTCACCTGACACGTGGCCTCCACGTCACCGATGATGTAACACCCCATTTTTAACCCTTATGAACTATAATGTATTATGTAATTGTGATTTAGGTTGGTGAGCCAGTAAAGTTGAAAAGGGGCGAGAGTGCCTAGGAAATGTAATGCATCTATATACATTAATAAAAGAATGCATCACTAGCTACAAGATGGATAAGGAAAAAAGATACAGGGGGCCATGATTCCACAAGAGAGGGGGCTTAAGGGGCTAAGTCTTTTTTTCATTATATTTTATTTACCCATAATTGATTTTATGGATAAAAGGGGTTACATGAGCTTCTTGGGGAGGCCATGTGGTTTTTGGTTCTTTTAATTATATAAACATCCCTTGGGGGTTGTTATTATTCTTCTTCTTCACTCACTCACTCATTTTTTTGGGTTCACTTGTTCTTATTCATTCATTGTTACACCCTCCTCACTCTTGTTGAATTCATGTGCTCTTGGGGGGGAGCATGGAAACAAATGGTTCGAGGAGGAGATTCATTTCTAGATGGTTGTAAGAAATTATTGATCATTACAGGAGGGAATGGATGTCTTTGTGCATGAGATTGATGGAAGTTCAAAAAGAACTGTCCACAACTAAGAATCCTTGGAGTTTCCAGTAGGGACATTTCCTGACTAGTAGCACTGGAGCCCTAGAGAGAAATGGAACAGTGTGAGGGATTGCATGGTAGAGAAAGGTGTCACTTCTTTGGGTTGTGTAGGCTGAGGGGGAAAGAGGGCTAGAAATTCGGATTTGTTGTGTGGTTGGGAAACCTGATAGCTAGTTAGCCAACTGTTGTGTGTTTTAGATTTGGCCTAGGACCCATCCTTGTGGATTCATAACCCTGGATCGGGAGTTATGTGTTGTTGAGAGTAAAAGAATAGCAGTGTCTATGATTAGGAGGAATGTCCTTGGTCTGTAACCAGTTGGTGAATGTTTTCTTGAAAATATAAGTTCTCTCTATATTTTCGGTATAATGTATATTCTGTTGTGTATCTAATTATCTCTGAGATATGTATTTATAATGTGCATGCTTGCTGGTTATTTGTTGTGCATGGAACATTGTTTATTTAGTTTATGTTGTAGCATGGATCTTGACTAATGCATGTGAGTCTTTCATGCTTGATTTTCGGATTAAATGTTGTTAGAATTCAAAATCAGTTCAGAAGCAGGTTTTTGGAGTACCGTGGCTAGCATGTGGGTGGATGGGTATATTACAAGTTCACATGGCCAACCTGAGGGGCTAGGTGTGTTACAAAATGGTATCATAGTTTCTAGTTGAAACAATGGATTGGTATGGGCCAGAACTATTGGGCATGGAATTTTCCCCTAAGAACAAATGCGTCCTTGAGATCTTAAAGCTCAGGAGTGATAGCGTTGCAGAGATCGCATAGAATCCTAAGTGTCGTGCAGCCAAAGATCCTTTGTAAAGGATCGTAGAATCATGACCATTCCCCTTTGAATTTGGGAGTGATCAAAACCGTTGAATCAAGGAGTTATGGATTGTTAGATCGAAATTCAGGTGGACGAGGATCGTCTGATAGAGGTGAAACTAGGGGTTGGGTGGGATTAAGTCCCAACCATCAAATCGAGCTGGTCGATCGTCAGCTGTCGATCAAAGCCAAGTAGGAGATGGAGACCCTAGAAATTTTTCGCTTCGATGATTATGGGAGGTAGGGCAAAAGCATGAAATGCCGAAGGCCAAAGTTGCAAACCCCGTCGACCATCCAATATGATAGGAAGTTTGGGTGAAATATTCGTCGTTGATCATGGTCATCTGATGTTAACCACTTCGGGAATTTTAATTCCAGGAGAATCAAACCATTTTAGAACTATTATAACTCGGAGTCCCAGAGTGCCAAATTCCTGAATTCCCGTTGACCATTAGATCGAGGGAAGGACCCTTGGGATAAATGTCAACTGTTAGATCAGAAGTACAAGGATAGAGATGTTTCAGAACTTCAAAACTTCACCACTTCAGCAATTACTGGAGACTAGGACAACCACCGAAGTGCCAAATCTATGAAGAGCCGAAGTTGTGAATTGTCGAAGCCACAAAGTGCAAAGTTGTAACCATGAGATCATGCAGGTCGTTAGATCTAGAGTGGAGGAATGTGGATCAACCATTTGGTTGATGACGTGTATTATGCCACATGGTAGGGGTGCCATATGGGACATGTTTCACATGAATTTAATACATTTTGGACCCCAACCTATTCATTTTTTAGTGACACATGGCACAAATGCCATGGGTCCATGTCATCTCCAGGAGTATGGCCTCCGAGGGTGTCCAACGTATCTACCAACAAAATTTTCAAAGACTAAAGTCGCAAATTCATGTAGACCGTCGATCTAAGATCCCTTCGAGACCTTTCTCAACTGTTAGATCATGAAGCGGAAGGATGGCGTAAGCACTTTGGTAGATATCACTCCAGGGAGTTGAATGACTTGGGAGTGGAAATGTCCCAGATTCTCGAAGCGCCGAAGTCCTGAATTAATTAAGTATCATCCATCCCAATGCTCGATTAAGTCCTAGCCATTGGATTAAGCTAGAGGAAGTGGAGGGGTTAACTGATGGTAAGAAGTCATCATAACTTTATGACCGCTTCAATAGGTATAACTCTAGAGGAGTTGAGCAACTCGCAAGTGGCAATGTCCCTGAGTCCCAGAGTAATGAATTCACAAGGGTCGTTGATCTAAGACCCTCCGGGATTCCTTGTGTCCGTCCAATTAAATAGAGGAAGGATAGGGTAAGCACTTCGACGAGTACAACTCCGAGGGGAATTGAACGACTTGAGAATTATAATTTCCCAGAGTCACAAAGCACTGAATTTCCAAATTAATTAAGGACCGTCCATCCCAATGCCTAATTAAGTCACGACTGTTGATCTCGTTGAAGCCTCCAAATGGGGCAGGATCATCCATTCAACAGGATATTAAATCTCGATTGTCCAATCTGCTAGTGGAGTTAATAGAAGGGTTCGACAAAGTTTACTCCGGGAAAAAGTTAGAAGATTGAAAAGGGAGAATAGTCAAAGGTTGAAGTTTAGAGGACTTGGTCCCAACATCGATCTCATGATAAGGTAAAGGGGTCAATTAGAGGCGCGCCCTTGGACATTCTGTTTGAGCAAACTCTTGTGTAGAAGAATACAAAGGAAGGTGCTAAAGATATAATAAGCCCATGGTTTCGATCCATGGTCACATGGAAAGTGGTTTGAAGAAAGCACCTGTACAAAATTTGAATGTTGTACTAGTTAAAGGAGTTGTGGAATATTTCGACAAGATCTTGTTTCAAAACAAAAGAAAAGGGGTTGAAATTGATTTTTCGAGAAACCATAACTTTCAGCTCAGATTTCAGATTGGGGAAAGATTATAGTCATTGGAAAACTAGTTTAGAGGAGAATGACCTCGAATTATTCTGATTTGGATAACTATGATACAATTCTTCATGAACTGAGCATAAAAAGTACATGTAAATTTAAATGACAATTTTTTAGGATATCTATAATTCTAAAAAAATGGTTTCTTGCAGATTTGGCAGGATTAGAGATTTAATTGGATCAATTCAAGTCTATGATTGGATATCATAGTCATGGAAGCATGACAGATCTTGTAGAATCTAGTTGAGGCAATATAGAACTACATGTAAAGTAATGGAAAGTGGATAAAGAACTCAAGAATAGTGGAACAAAAGTATTAGTCAACAACTACAGGATCTGAATAAATTGCAGGTACAACAAAGGCAAGAATCCTCACATAGCATATGAAGATAGCAGGTTAAAAATGTCATTGATGGGAATATAAGGGAAAAGTAAGGCTCCATAGCCTTGAAGGTAGAAATGTGTAGATAGTTGCAAGCTTGACGTGGAAGAAAACAAAGAGCTTAAGAGGTCATGTGTGAATAATCTCTATGTTTCAAGAATAGGAGTTCCAGGGAAGGATTTGTTAGATATGACTTAGATACTTGTCTAAAATTACTTAGTGAAATAAATCCACTTCTGATATCAGAGTTCACAGTGGAAGCATGATGTTTATGCAGAGAAATTGGAGATATAAAAATGAATGCTCTTTCACTTGAAAAGTGTCACTGAATGAAAATAGACTTCCATTGGGAATGGTATAAGTGTGAAAGGGTGATGAAATGTTTCCTAAAGGTAAAGTTGGATATGACTACCCAAAAGGAGCTGCTATAGATTGAATACAATGGTTGGATTGCATAATGGCCAAGTGAAACTTGACTGGAAAGTATTCAGACTAGGGAACAATAATGCAGATGAGCAGAATGGGAGCACACAAGGCAAGAAGGATCTAAAGGATTTCAAGGACAACCAGCTACAACATAAATAAATAGATAGATAAGTGAATTGAAACACAAATCTACTAGAGTGCATGAGGCATACAATGAAGTTAAAATGCACATGCATTAGTAGGCATGCTGACAGTGAATGCTTGGTGCATATGGATGTGTAATTGTGGATATGCACATTCTTGGATATGCATATAACATGCTTGTGAACTTAGAATAGTATGTTATTTTGAAATAATGATGTTATGGAAATTGAGTATGACTAATGATAGATTATGTATTGAGGAAAAATGATATAGCATGGTTAAAGAGGTGGATGCTACTATCATTGCTTATGAATCCATCTATGTGAAGACCCATGAGGGTGGTAGGAATGGTGATCAAAATGATGAAGGAGGAAGTATGTGAGCTTCTACAAATACTAGTTGATCAGGTAGCATCAAGTAGGTTGATAACAACCATCCAGGTATGCATTTGTTACATAGATGTTGAAGGGAATTTAGGTAAAAATTTCCTGAGTTAATTTTTCAATATTTAAATTGACATGTAATGGACAAAGGCCTAGAGTATGTAGTTGTTATTGATAATAGAATGCATTTAGATATATTTTTAGTTGTATATTGTGTTTTGATTGGTTATGGGATCATAATCGGGTTAATTCAAGAGACATACTCCTTCTATAACAATGAAAATCCATAGAGCTAGTCATGTGTGAGACCATAATATGGTTGGATATGGAATGGCTATAGTGTAATGTGAGTGCTCAATGGTATCTACTCTATAGCTTCTGTTTAGACTGCAACCTCTTTGCCAACACTGAAAATCACTTAAGAATTGTATTCTTAGTGTTGTGTTTGGTTTGAAAAGGAAGGTGTCCAAATAGTCAGACAAGCAATAGGAAGTTTGTGGATGATGTGTTGAGGCGTTGGTCAGACCTTCCAACTCACCTTGGTGAATGCATGGCATAGTTATGTGGTATTATGTAGTCAATGCATGGATGCATTGTGTAGTTATGGCCATGGGTATTGGCACGTCGATTGCTATTTTATTTAGTAATTAATTATTGCATTATGAAAATCCTATGGTGCTGAAAATGCATAATGATGGATAGATGCATTATATTTAATATGAATACTAGTTGAAGGTGATTGGATTGTTGTTTGTTACAATTCTGAGCTCACTTTTTGGAACTATTAAATTTTTTACAAGTGGTATTACATGAATTATTGAATGCATTTTGGTGAATGTGTGTATATATTATATAAAATAGAAATGATTATGATAATAGCTGAAATGATGTGAGTATTGCTAACTCATGAAGTTGAAATCACTTCAGGAGTTGTTAGATAATGCAACAAGGAAGTTGCAGGTGAGAGTAGTTATATAATATGGAAAAACTCTGTCAAGGGAACATAGTGATATAAATATTGATGGATAGAAGAAAGAACATATTGGTTGATAATACATGTGTAAATAATGATGGGTTCATTCCAATAATAGTTGGATTAATGGGAGTGATTGAATTGTTGTTGTAAACAATTTTGAGATTACTTTGTGAATTTTTGTAATTGTTTCCATGAAAATATACATATGCATGATACTGGCAACTTGTTTGGTCGAGTGAAGGTTGAGGTAATTACAGGTAGAATAGTATTATATATGGTAGGGATGTAAGCCCACAATAAAGACTGGTATCTACAGTTGCAGAGACAAACATTATGAGCAGAAAATTCATGCCTGCGAATTTTATTTTCCTGTATAAAACATATTTGAGAAATTAATAGTTACAAATTGTTACATGATTATGCTAACAATTGGTTTGGATAATTGAAGGTTGAGAAAATTACAAGAATAATGGTATTGGGTATGACATTGTTGTAATCCATAATAAAGATTTATGTCTGCAGCTGCAAGAGCCAAATGAATTATGAGTTGGAAGCTCATGCTTGGAAACTTTGTTTTTGTGTATAAAACATATTTGACATTATGATTGAAATTGTTATAACAATATCTCATGATGACTGTACTTTTTATAATACAGTTGAGATGCTAGATATTGAAGTTGGAAGCTCACGAAAAAGAACACCGGAAGGAAATCAAGCTCAAGATGAAGGCATGGAATGAATAAAGTCTAGTAGACTTGTTGCAGCTAGAGTTCTTAAAGCCGCAACTTTGAAACTTCATGGCCGAGTGCACTAGATCCCTCGAGAGAAGTGGAATAACCTGAGGGATTGCATGACAAATAAAGGGGTTTATTTCTTTGGGTTGTGCAGGCTGAGAGAGAAGGAGAGCTTGTTGGTTGGAATTGCTGCCAGAAATATAAATTATGAAGATCATTATACATGTTTTGGGTAAGAATGCCTATGAATACATGTTTAATTTTAGGCCAGAGTGCCTACGTATATAAGAGTTGGCCGGATTTTCTGTGTGGATTAAGGCCAAAGAGCCTAGATTTGTAATGTTAATAACATTGGAATGGTGTTGTGCACTGATGACAGTGCCAAAATGAGGGGAGGGGGATGTAACACCCAAATTTTAACCCTTATGAATTATAATGTATTATGTAATTGTGACTTAGGCTGGTGAGCTAGTAAAGTTGAAAAGGGGCTAGAGTGCCTAGGAAATGTAATACATATATATACATTAATAAAAGAATACACCATTGGCTACAAGAAGGACAAGGACAAAAGAGATAGGAGGCTATCATTCCGTAAGAGAGGGGGATTATTGGGCTAAGTTTTTTTTTTTTTATATTTTATTTACCCATAATTGATTTTATGGAGAAAAGGGGTTACATGAGATTCTTGGGGAGGCCATGTGGTTCTTGGTTCTTGTAATTATATAAACATCCCTTGGGGGATTTTTTTGGGGTTTTTTTTGTTCTAGGTTCACTTGTTCTTATTCATTCACTATTACACCTTCCTCACTCTTGTTTAATTCATGTGCTCTTGGGGGGGAGCATGAAAATGAATGGTTTTAGGAGGAGAGCCATTTCTAGATGGATGTAAGAAATCACTAATCATTCCAGGAGGGAATGGATACTTGTGTGCATGAGATTGATGGAAGTTCGGAAAGAACTATCCACAATTGAGAATCCTTGGAGTTTCTAGTAGGGAGATTTCCTGACCAGTAGCACTGGAGCCCTGGAGAGAAACAGAACATCCTAAGGGACTGCATGGAAAAGAAAGGTGTTCATTTCTTTGGGTTTTGCATGTGAGCCTTTCATGCTTGATTTTTGGATTAAATGTTGTTAGAATTCGAAATAGATCAGAAGCGGGTTTTTGGAGTAGCGTGGTTAGTGTACGTTGCCGAGTATGTTACAGGTTCACATGGCCAACATGAGGGGTTGGGTATGTTACAGATGATATCATGTACAAAAATCTCCAAATTTCCCAAAATTCATAATTATTCAAAAAATTTCAAGAATGCGTTACTTCAAAATTCTAACCAAGGTCACCATGGAATTCTGTGATTAATCTTCCCTCAACCAATTTCAATTCTACAAATGGAAAATAATCACCATGCTCGACCCCTTTATATTACTTACATCTCATCCTCTACGAGTACTCACAAAAGCTTTGACCTGCAAATCATCTCATACGGTCCAATCACTCTAAATTGTTGCTCTAATACCAATTTGTGACATGCCCAGACCACTAGTTCAAGTCACATCACTGCAGAAAGACTATGATTACGAAACTGTAATGTGCCATTGCATGGGTACCTCTAAATTCTCCTTCTTGGGAAAATACGAATATATGTTACCAATCTTTATTAATCAAGAAATGTATTATCAACACATGCAATAATCAAGAAGTATGATAAATAATAAAATAGATGACCAACAATCCATGCACAATGTAAATACATCTCATAGATAATAAGTACACAGTGGAATATAAATTACACAAGAAACACATAGATCACTTATCTTTAAATTAACCATTCACTAACTTACTACAAACGTTGGACGTTCCACCCAACCATAGACATTGTTGTTCCAAATATCAATAACAAGTCACCCTCGAGCTAGGGCTATGAATCCACAAGGATAGGTCCTTGGACGAATACAACACACAATCAATTATCAATCTCTCAGTTTTTCCTAGCCACACAACAATCCTAGTTTACCAACTCTCTTCCCCCTTCAATCTACACAACCCAAAGAAATCAACCCCTTTCTCTAAAATGCAATCCCTCAAGTTGTTTCAGAGCTTTTCCAAAGCTCCAATGCTACTGGTCAGGGAATATCAATGCTGGAAACTCTAAGGAATCCTAGTTGTGGATAATTATCTCTCAACTTCCATTATTCTCATGCACCCATGCACCCATTCCCTCCTAGAATAATCAATAATTTCTTAAAATCCATAAGCAATATTTATTCTTTCCTTGTAATTCCTTTCCGATGCCTAGCCAAGAGAAATAATGAATGAGGAACAAAAATGAGTGAGTAACCATGAAATCATGAATGAATGAAGAATCCCCAAACAACCCAAAAGAGGGGTTTGTATAATTACATGCAATTAAGAACCACATGGCATTCCCCAAGAATCTCATGTAACCACTTTTCCCAACTATTACCAAGATGGGTGAAGAAAAATAATAATAAAATAATTATCCCCTTTATGCCCCTCTCTCATGGAATCATAGCTCCCTATCTATATCATTGTTTGTCTTGCAACCAATGATGTATTAAATTAATAATATTCAAAGCAATACATTTATAGGCACTCCAACCTTTCAACTTTATAGGCACTATTGCCTTAACATTTTGGCTCACCATCCTGTTATCGAACAATTTGTAGTTAGGCTAATAGATGGATGGAAATAGGTCAAACTGGCGTAACTGAACCAATCCCACCCACTGCCACCTCAATGGGAAGGTTCTTTCTATTTAGGGAGGTAAGGCCCAGGGGAGACGTCCTCGGTGACCTGGGGTTTTGAGAAGGCAAAAGGCTTAAGAGCTAAAAGTATAATTTCACCCCTCACAAGTCACCACCTGATCATAAAGTCCATCTTATAGCCAATAAAGATAACTAGAAGTATAACCAAGAAGTATCCATGCTCTAGAACAAAGCAACAATGAAACTACATGTACAAGTTTGCTTGCTAGTTAGTACTTCATGTAATGACTTTCTGATAATAAGCAATTTATAAACAATATTATTGATGAAGCAAATCAAATTTGTACAATAGAAATGATTACAATATCACATCACAATAAATGCTAATGGAATTCAATGTAACAATATGAACACTTTAGAAAAAACGCCTTAGCCAACCATCAAATTGCTTTAAAGATGAAATAAATGATGCATATAAGGTGTTTATAACATGAAAGAAGACGACAACAATAGAGTTAGTAGAATTAGTCTAGGCTAGGGTTAGTATGGTTAGGGTCTGTTCGAAAGTATTAGAAGTTTATAGGATCAAGTTACTCAACACAAAGGCCTTAGATCAGTGAACTCCTAGGGTATATTGAGTCAAAAGGAGGACGCAAAAGCTGAAGGATAAAGTGAAAGTGGTAAAACTAAGGAAAAGAGAGTTAAACCTTGAGGTGTTGCTATGGCAAGGCCTCAAGGATGAAACCCTAGGGGAGAGAGGCTCACTTTGGTGTTGTTATGGCAAAGCCTCAGTGCTCTCTCCTCCTTCCTTAGCTTAATGGAAATGGCTAGCTTGAATAATGGTTGATAAGAGGTAAGACAAGAGGGTTTGTAAGCAACATGTTGCTAAAGAAAGGCTTTATTAAGCAAACCCTAGGGAAAATCGGCTCACCAAGGTGTAGGGGAACTAGGCCTTGGTGCGTTTTCTCCTTCTTAGCTCAACAAATAAGAAAAATGGCTAGCAAGAATAAGATGGATGGAGTGTTTCTATGGCAAGGAACTATCCTCTTAAACAAATAAAATGGCTAGAAAGAAAGAATAGAGTGTTGCTAAGGCAAGGCTCTATCTCACTTTAGCAAATAAAATGGCTTAAAACCTTGGTAGGGAAATGAGACAAGGACCTTCAATGTGTGCTTGTCACCTAGGGTTTGATTCAACAAATTATAATAATAAATGAAATAAAACAACACTACAACCATTCAATCAAGAAGTTTTTCATAAATTCACTTACATTTAACCAAGAAATCACATAGCAAAACCCTAGTTGTAATACCTTCCACCAAGAGAAATGCCAAGAAAAAGTCTTCCTTCAACAAGTGTGSCTCAAAATTTCAGCCAATCACCCCAAAAATGGCGCAAATTTCAGACCTCACTAATGAGTGAATGAAAGATGATGAAAAAATGAAGGTGAAAACCCTCAATTTATACAGTACAATGACCTAAATTTACTTTTTAGGTCATAAAAAGGTCGACAAGGCTAAAATACTAAAATCACACTATTTTACATTAATTGTTTGAAAATTAAACCTTAATCAAGAAATAGAGAGACATCATCCCCTTTCTAGGGTGGCGTTAGCCCCTTCTAGGGAAAATGTAGCCTCCTAAAGCAAAACGTTAGCCCTCCTTGGGATTCTCCAAGTTGCCACACGTGCCAATACTGCCATATCTGCCTCCCAAGATGTCCATACTACTGGGTGACATCATGGGCTTCCTGAGAGATGTCCTGGGCCTTCCAAGACCAATGTTCCTATGGAGAGGGCTCAATCCCCCTAGGTACAGGTCTGCTCAGCTGCCTCTGGTGGATTCTTTTGCTCTTCCCTGGTACAAACACTCTGCTCTATCTCTGCCCCCTGCTGGGGTCTCAACATCCATTGGGTGGGCTCTTCATCTCCATGGAGGTCCGAACTGATCATCTCCCCATGTGTACCTGTCCATTGGGCATGATCCTGCACATCAACAACTACGTCCTCCATGGGCTCATAAGTCACAGGGATCATAGCAATGTCAATCACATCTAATCATCAATATTTATTAAACATGTTCATTAAAATCCCTTTACCCCAGTCCAGTGCTCAAAGACATTATACAAGTGTGCAATACAAGTTTGGGGAAAGTGACAAGACGTCCTATTGGTCTAGAGTTTATTGGAAAAGGGTTGTTCTCGGAGAGGATCAAATCCAAGTTATGTAAGTAGGTGAAGTGGATGGGGATGTATGGGAAAAAGGTGTAGTGATAGCAGGGATGTCTTACTAGTGGGTGCCTTTGTGGAGGGTGAGATGTACCTGTCATGGATGCAAATATTTCCAAGCCCATTCATGCCTTTTAATCTTCATTTTTTTGAAGATTCTAATGAAAGGACATTGCCCTGGCTTGGTGACCAGTGGTGGCAATCTTAGCCACAAACATTTCACGGAAATGAGAAGGCTGGCTCGTGATGAGACCCCTTTTCTCTTGGCTATGCCACCAAGAGCCACTACCCTGGCGTGCTGACCAGATGTTGGTAGTGTCATACCACTAGATTCTCATGGACCTAATAGGCCAGCTCATGATGAGACTTCCTATCCTCTGACCAGGTCTTTTCTTATTGTTTTTTTTTATCTTTTTATTGCTTTTTCTCTCAAGAATTTAGTTAAGGGACATTGCCCTGGCTTGGTGACAATGTTACCCACAAGTACTTTCACAGAAATGAGAAGGCTGGCTCGTGATGAGACCCCATTTCTCTTGGCTATGCAACCAAGATTCACTACCCTAGCATGGTAACCAAATGCTAGTAGTGTCATATCGTTAGGCACCCATGGACATAATGAGATGGCTCATGATGAGACCCCTCATCCTTCAACTAGGTCTTGATTTATTTTTCTACAGGTCCCTCTATTTCTTGCTGAGAATCCTTTTATTTCTTTTTCAGGGATCCCTGGGCGAATCATCTCGAGGTTTTATTCTTAGGATTTTATTGTCAGCTACCCTTAACCCTTAGGCCTTTAGCCCATTCTTCCCACAAGTTAAGGTACAACCCCTAAATGATCAACCCTATGCCTATTCCAAGGTAACAGGATGGGTGAGTGGGAAATTAGATGGAAATTGGTATGTGTGACGGGAACGGATGCTGGCTCTTCAGAAATCCCCCCAATGGCAACTCAAAACCTATGGACACAAGCTTTTTAGGGCACCCTGTCATTCCCCCCAGACATGGTCAAGTGGACAAGCATAATATCCAAGCACCCGTTAGAAACAAAGGAATCAAATGAACATATTCAAAGGTTTTGAGGATTAGAGCGACACATACCATGATATCCAGACTCATTACCTCATGGAGCAAGAACCATCTCTGATGCAGGACCAAGCCAAAGGTGATGGATGCTGTTGTTGCTGTTGACAAAGTGGAGGTGCTAAAAGGGATAAAAGACGAGTCCTCCAGAGCCATGCTCAAGTCGATCTGGCTCTCGGTACTCCATGTCCTGGACCTGTGGGCCTCGAGACATAATCTCCTAGTTATCCCTGAAAGTGGGGGATAAAATTTGGCTCCAACTTGGGGACATGTGCTCACCATAGAGCGCATTAGAACCTCAACATCTCTGGCATAACCTGCAACCTTCTTGATCTCAATAGAAAACATTAGTAACCAATTGGAGTGGTGATACCACCTCAACACACACACACACACACACACACACACACACACACACACACACACACAAACACACACATATATAATCATAAGTGTGAATGTGAAAGGGAACTATTCTAACATGCAATGTAGATGGTATAATACAATGAATGCAAAATGCCTACCTACTTACCTGCTAGATGGATGTCAGGTGTGGTCAAACAACCAGTGAAACTGATCCAGTAGTGTCCCACATTACCTGCCTTTGTGCTTCATCATAAACCAAAATAGTGACAAGTTAAGCACAAAAATGACATGGGTTAGAATATGTATCATATCATCAGAAACCACAAGGTCTAACTCATGGAGGTGGGTGGGAGGTATAAAATTGTGCCAAGTCAATATTTGAGGAAAGTACTCAATCCACTTCAGGAAGGGGTCATGAAAAGTCCAAGGTTTAGAACACTGACTAAAGGGGTCTGCAAACTGGCTACCTAGGATGTCCTCACACTTTGAAGCCTGGGAAGGGATCGAAAAGGATCTAGTAGACGACTGACAAATTCTTAAGGGAAATTTGAAAAACTAAGATAACAGACTCAAAATTGTAGTTTTCAACCAACCCTTGGATTCTAGGATTTGCCTCAGAGGAAACTCAATAGAAAGGATATAACTCCCAACTACACCTTTAATGATACAACAAGGGAAAGTAATAAGAGGGGGCTGGAGAAATATGTCATGAGAATCCTTCTTTAGGCAAACAATGTTCTTATTCCTATCAAAACCTAAGCACAGTGGTGGTTGATAATAACCTTCATAGAATAATTCCAAGTGCTTGGAGGAGTACTCATCAAAATCATCAAGGTAAGACAAAAAATTATCAGGAAAATATGGTACTAGGTCAACCTTGGGTGTTTGGGGAGCATTGGTAAATATATCATCCCCTTGTTGCCAAAAATCTAAGGTAATCTGTTGTGATAACTGTGAAGGAAACAATTGGGAATGATTCTCAATGTCGTAAATGGGGTCCATATCAAAACCAACTATATCCCATTTACCTCTTCCAACATGTATGAACTCATCAATATCAACTATGTCAGTATCAACATCATAACATGGAGGATTTAAAAATTTCAAAGGCTCACCCATCTCCTTCTCTTTTCCCAACATAGAATCATCAGAATCACGGATAGGAGGGTGACTTACAATGCTTGTTTCTTCTTGTGTAGGGGATTCGAGGACTTGGGTATATTCAACATGCATTACTGTTTTATCCTCATGAGTCACCCCTTCATCTTCGATTGCACAACAAGGAATATCCACTCCTTTCAGGGATTCCACTTCTCCTTCACTCTCTGAATCATGGAACATGGTATCATCAAAATCCTGAAAAGGAAAGAAACTAACCTCATCGTCTTGTCATTGTGCAAGTGGAAAAGGCTTGTGGATTGCTTCATCAGGAGGAGGTAACTTTGACACTTCATCAACTTGCTGAGGTTCCAGATCCTCAGCTGTATTCTCAACGATCCCTTGATCTTGGAAAAATTTATCAAGAGCTTTCTTGAAACTATTAAAAGATAAAGGAAAACACCCTAAGTGGAGTCACCATGTAAGCTTGTAAGATAAAGACTCTAGAGGCAAGGCTTACCGAAAAGTGTCGTCTTGTGGAGAATTGACTTAGTGTTCCCCAGAAACAATGCCAAAATGTTATCGCACAGTTTGTAGTTAGGCTAATAGATTTATGAAAAGAGGTCAAACTAGTGTAACTGAACCAATCCCACCCACTGTCACCTCGATGGGAAGGTTCTTTCTGTTTAGGGATTGAAGGCCCAGGGGAGACATCCCCGGTGACCTGGGGTTTTGAGAAGGCAAAATGCTTAAGATATAAAAGGATAATTTCCCCCCTCACAAGTCACCACTTGATCAGAAAGTCCGACTTATAGCCAATAAATATAACCAGAAGTATAACCAAGAAGTATCCCTGCCTGAGAACAAAGCAACAATGAAACTACATGTGCAAGTTTGCTTGTTGGTTAGTACTTCATGTAATGAATTTTTGTTAATAAGAAATTTATAAACAATATTATTGATGAAGCAAATCAAAGTTGTACAATAGCAATGATTACAATATCACTTCACAATAAATGCTAATGGCATTCAATGTAACAATATCAACACTTCAGAAACAACGCCTTAGCCAACCATTCAATTGCTTTAAATATGAACTAAATGCTGCATATAAGGTGTTTATAACATGAAAGAAGATGACAACAATAGAGTTAGTTGAAGTTGTCTAGGCTAGGGTTAGTATGGTTAGGGTATGTTTGAAAGTATTAGAAGTTTATAGGATCAGGTTACTCAACACAAAGGCCTTAGATAAATGTGCTCCTAGGGTATATGGAGTCAAAAGGAGGATGCAAAAGCTGAAGGATGAAGTGAAAGTGGTAAAAATAAGGACACGAGAGTTAAACCTTGAGGTGTTGCTATGGCAAGGCCTCAAGGATGAAACCCTAGGGGAGAGAGGCTCACTTTGGTGTTTCTATGGCAAGGCCTTAGTGCTCTCTCCTTTTTCCTTAGCTTAATGGCAATGGATAGCTTGAATAATGGCTGATAAGAGGTAACACAAGAAGGTTTGTAAGAAACGTGTTGCTAAAGCAAAGTTTTACTAAGCAAACCCTAGAGAAAATCGACTCACCAAGGTGTAGGGGAACTAGGCCTTGGTGCGTTTCCTCCTTCTTAGCTCAAAAAATAAGAAAAATGGCTAGCAAGAAGAATATGGATGGAGTGTTGCTATGGCAAGGCTCTATCCTCTTCAACAAATCAAATGGGTAGAAATAAAGAATAGAGTGTTTCTAAGGCAAGGCTCTATCTCACTTTAGCAAATAAAATGGCTTAAAACCTTGGTAGGTACATGAGACAAGCAACTTCAATGTGTGCTTGTCACCTAGGGTTTGATTTAGAAAATTATAATAATAAATGAAAGAAAACAACACTACAACCATTCAATGTAGAATTTTTGCAAAAATTCACTTACATTTAACCAGGAAATCACATAGCAAAACCCTAGTTGTAATACCTTCCACCATGAGAAATGCCAAAATGCCAAGAAAATGTCTTCCTTCAATAACTGCACCTCACAATTTCAGCCAATTACCCCAAAAATGGTGCAAATTTCAGAGCTCATTAATGAGTGAGTGAAAGATGATGAAAAAATGAAGGTGAGAACCCTCAATTTTTACAGTACAATGTTGTTGCTACTGCTGACAAAGTGGAGGTGCTGAAAGGGAGAAAAGATGGGCCCTCTAGGGCCATTCTCAAGTCGATCTGGCTCTTGGTACTCCATGTCTAGGACTTGTGGGCCTCGAGACATAATCTCCTGGTTATCCCTAAAAGTGGGGGATAACATCTGGCTCCAACTCGAGGACATGTGCTCACCGTAGAGTGCATGAGAACCTCAACATCTCTGGCATAACCTGCAACCTGCTTGATCTCAATAGAAAAGATCAGTAACTAATTGGGGTGGTGATACCAACCACACACACACACACACACACACACACACACACACACACACACACACACACACACACACACACACACACACACACACACACACACACACACACACACACACACACACACACACACACACACACACACA
>ML778227.1:380474-418058 GCA_009831015.1 Picea engelmannii
GGGTAGGCTGTTCCATTAACTCAACAAAAGAATTTGGCAAATACATAAATATACCTCATTCTGAAATCAAGTTGTAGAAAAAATGCCCAGATCAGAAAACAAACATCACCACTGAATTCATGGCGTCGAATTACCCAAAAATGACTGTCTCCATGATCTGATCTGACTCTGGCACTGCCAGGCCCAAGAAGAATTCCATCTCAATTTCTGTGCCCTCTGCAACCTGCAATGATGGCTGTCCTTTGCCTCGAAATCCATGCCCACAGGTCCATACAGTCCATGCCTCTCCCTCTGGCTTTGAGAGGATTGCACCTTTAAAGTAATAACTATGGGAGGATGTACCAAGAGGTACCCGTGGTGCATTGGTTATGGGTGGATTCATTAAGGCTTGGGCATCGACGGAGGTTTCGGGGTCGAATCCCACCGGACTCCATTTTGGTGTGTTGGTTGTATATATATATAGATATGATTCCCGCTAACTTTAGCGGAGTCTAGAAGTCCTTCCAACTGCTATTAAAATTGGCGTGGTCCACCAGATTTGGCAGACCCTCCATTTTTTTAAATTCAAAATTCGTTCATGGGTTGATATTGGACGTTTCAGGGATGCCACGTGTCATTTGTTGATTGGGCCATGTGGAACTCATTGATGATATGGATTTTATGAGAAGAATGAAATGAATACATATTATTAAAATATGATTAACACATAATAACATAGATACAGTAAAATTGGTTTTCTATTCAATAAGGAAATAAGCTGAAACTATAAAATGCAGCAGAAAACATGCTTGTTGGAATGGTGGCGTCTTATCTTTGAGAAGAGATGTGACGGTTGTGCTCATTCGCAAGAATATGGTTACAATGAGGCTATGAAGGCCTTTTACAATAAACAGGAATGTCAAACACCCTAGACATCCAAAAACCTAACCCTAGGAGATGAAGCGCCAAAAGTCATGTGGGCCTCGTTTGGATAAGTTAGTACATCAACTTTCCGCTGTCGTAACTTTTGAATACGATCTCTGTTTTAGGTGCATGATAGCCCGTTGGAAAGGTCTAATCGAGAGGAAAATTTTTAGACTGGCCCAAGTCAATGCTTCTAATGTTCACATGGGCTCCAAATCCCAAAAAACATCATTTAAGGTCTCAAAACGACTCGAAAGTTTGGAACCAGAAAAACTGCCGAAAAATTGCCAAGGTGAAAAAACTATTTTTCGAGCCAGTGGAGTAGGTGGGTGGCCACTGATATCCACCTGGATTAGTTGATTAGTCCACCTGTTTTCTGACGTCAACCACCCCGTCAATCTGTACTTGCCACATGGCATCGCCTAGGGGTGCCACGTGACACTTTTCTACTGGTCCACATAGACCTCTGAAAATCCCATTAGTGGGTGACACATGACAGATTTTGGTGCTACCACATGGCATGCTGACATCATTATCCATCATGCTGATGTCATCCTTCCATGTCAGTTGCTTATGTCAACAATACAGATGATGATGTGCCCCCCACTTGACTGGCCCTGTTTGATTACAACTTTGACCATGGATATCTTTCAAACCGTAACTCCATTTGATGAAACGTTTGCACCATTAGAAAGATTGCGATGTGCTCTTAACGATCATGCCATTTTCATTGAGTTTTGAGAGTTTTGAAGTTTTTCTCTTTCTCTATCTTCTGGAGCCATTCTGAGTGTTTTCAGTTGGCTCTATGATTTTTGAGTTATTCTTAGCCTTCTATGGATCCTTTTTGGATCACGTCTTCCCACTGAGAGATTTTTGGACCACCAAAAGATTTCATCAATCAACTGGTAAGTGAAAGAAGATTCCCCTCACTTTGTCCTTCTCGATCCACTTTGCCTTGCTTGGATGTGTTCCTTTTAAGCCTACTCGAAGATAATCAACATCACGCCTTCGTGAATTCCTCGTCTTCCTGTCCAGGATGATATATTCCTGTAGCTCATCCAAGTACTCAGGTGAAAAATCATCAATTGATGGTATTGAAAATTCCTCATCTTGATCCATGATCATGGGAGGCTAAAAAAGTTTCAAGTTCTCAACGTTCACAACTGAGTAAATTTGCATATAAGGTGGAAGATCTAGACTAAAAACATTGGTTCCACTTTTCTCCAAGATAGTGAAGGGTCCATAATGAATGGGCTTGAGTTTCTTGCCTTCACCTTTCAATCTCTCCTTGCTGATGTGAAGCCATACTAGGTCTTCAACCTGGAACTGATGATCAACTCTGTGCTTGTCATGCTGAGCTTTATACTGTGCTTGAATTTTCTCCAACTGTTTCCCAATTGCTTGGTGTATCTATTGAATCCTCTGGATCAACTTGCGAGATCTATCCTCTATTCTTTCTTCATTTACATCGACATCTCTCCCATACATCAAGTCTAAAGGAACCTTTGGTAGGTAACCAAAACATGTCTCAAAAGGTGAAATTTGAGTGTATGAATGTAAAGCTCAGTTGTACACATGCTGTACATAGGGTATCGATTCATTCCATACCTTGGGACGCTTGCTCCAGTAGCCTTGAAGCAAAAGTACCACTGTTCGGTTTACCACCTCTGTCTTTCCATCGGTTTGTGGATGGAGAGTAGTGCTCCTCTCCATTTTGGTGTCCATCATTCTCCACAATCTATTCCAAAAGTCCCAAAGGAATTGAGTAGCAGTCTGCTCAACAATGATCTTCTTTTTACAAGGCATCAAGATGCACATCTTGTTGAACCTATCCACTACAACATACAAATAATCATGACTCCCTTTGGTCATTGGTAAACCCCCTACAAAATCCATGGATACACTTTCCCATGGATGGGATGGAACAAGAAGTGATGAGTATAGCCCCAATTTTCTATTAGTGGGCTTACAAGTAGAACACATCACACACCCCTTTACATATTTAGTTACAATTTATTTCATTTGAGGCCAGTAACAAAACCTCTGTAAATGAGCCATAGTTTTTCCTACCCCAAAATGCACAGACACAAGAGAAGTATGAGCTTCTCGTATTACATGGACTCGTTCACTTGTAGGAATACATAGTTTTCCAAGATGGTAGAGTAATTTTCCCTGCAGACAATAGTTCTCTACATGTACACCAAGGGTTAGCTTCACATATACTTCTTTAAAATATTCATTGATGGCATATTGTTCTATGTAGATATCATGAGATAAAGAAGTATTATTCAAAATAACAGAAGAAACAATAGGAGGTCTAGAAAGAATATCAACTACCTTGTTAATTGTACCTGTTTTGTACTTGATTACCAAGTGAAATTGTTGTAGAAAACCCATCCACCTGTAGTGTCAATATTGCTGCAATTTGGTCTGTGCTTGAAGATACTGTAAGGGTTGGTGATCTGTATGTATGATTGTTTCCTTACCTAACAAGTAGTGCTTCCATTTCTTTACGCTCTTAACTAATGCATACAACTCTTTATCATATGTAGGATAGTTAACAACAACTTGGTTAAAAGTTTCAGAGTGGTAACAAATAGGCTTATGATATTGCATCAATACTGCACCCATGGTGTATCCATTGACATCTGTCTCAAACTCAAAAGGATGTTGAAGATTCGACAGTGCTAATACTGGTGCGGTACTGATCTTCCCCTTCAAAGTGTCGAAAGATTTTTGTTGCTTTCCTTCCCACTAAAAAGGGTTCTTCACACTGGTTAAGGCATGGAAATGAGCTTCTATAAAGGAGAAGTTGGGAATGAATATCCTCTAATACTGGAATGCACCTAAGAAGCTTCAAACTTCGGTTACACTTTTTGGCTCAGGCCAATTTACAATTACATCAATTTTGGAAGGGTCAATTTTCAATTGTCCTCCTCCTACAATATGACCTAAGTACACAAGTGCAGTCTTGTCAAATTCACATTTAGACAATTTTACATACAACTTTTCCCTTTGCAAAGTATCCCATACTTTATTTACATGCCTCACATGCTATCCCAAGTCCCGCTAAAAACAAGAATGCTGTCTAAATATACAATCACAAAGTCATCTATGAAAGGCCTGAATACATCATTCATCACACACATGAAAGTTGCCGGAGCATTGCAAATCCCAAATGACATAACCAACCACTCAAACAATCCTTGTTTGGTTTTAAAGGCAATTTTCCATGCATCTTGTTTTGTGACTTTGATTTGATGATATCCACTGCAAAGATACAACTTAGTGAAATAGACAACGTTCTTCAATTGATCAAGTAAATCATCTATGCGAGGAAGAGGGTATCGATTATTCACCGTGATTTTATTTAAAGCCTGGTGATCAACACACATTCGCCATGTGCCATCCTTCTTTGGCACCATCATGATTGGAGAACCACAAGGATATGAACTGGGCCCGATGACCCCTTGATCCAATAATCCCTGTACGTGCTTCTTGATCTCTGTCATCTCCACAACTAACATCCTTTACATGCCCACATTAGGAAGAGGAGAATCCTGTTGAAGATGTATCTCATGTTGGATTTCCCTCTTAGGAGGTAATCCATATGGTTCCTGAAAAATATCATCATACTTAGAAACAATATTGATTAATTCATTTTTATGAGATGGATCACACCCTTGGAAAGCGTTGGATGTCCCGACATCTTTCTCTCTGACGACCATGAGTACATATCTCTTATTAGTGTTTATGAGTCTTTTCATTTGCCATGCGCTAACAAGTGTTGTATTTACCCTCATGCTGTGAGCTCTAACAATATATTCCACTCCCCCTTTAGTAAGGTGGTATTTGTTCTCATGACGAAAGAATACTGCTTTTCTATCATAAATATAAGTACTTCCCAACACTATGCCACATATATCAAGTGGTAAAACATCCAAATCCACTTCATCAATCAATTTTTAAGCAATAGAAAATCTGATCCTGCATTGTTTAGTGACATTAGGTTTTTCTTTGTCACATACCCAACCAAGAGGATAAGGTTTTGAAAGTGGTTTCGTTTCAAGACCCATTTTATTGACAAGTGATTCATGTATTAAGTTTACTTGGGAACCCAGATCAAATAATGTATCTATCTTAGTATGTTTAGATACAACTCTTATATGAAATAACTCATTCCTCTTTCGTTTATCAACATGAGATTCATCATTGGAACTTGAACTAGCATGAAGATAATCTTTACCTTGTACTCCAACCACTGTGATATTTCCTTCATCTCTTGAATCGGAACCAGGATCTTGCTATACCGTAGCAACGGTCTTTGTCTTCCCCTTTCCACCGAACTGTTTCAGTTTCTTTTCTGGATGCATTTTCCAGTAGTGTTCTTCATCGTGACTGCTCTTCTTGCAATGAGTGAAAGATGGTTTTCCTCCTTCTCTCGTCATTGTAGTGGTCTTCTTTTCCTTCCTTTTAAACTTCTTAAAATTATTTTGTGGGAAATTGTAAGGTTTCTTTGTGGGATCTTCTTGAACATGTTTCCCCCTATTCTCAAGGTGAGTGGCTTGCACACAAAATTCGTCAAGACTAGTGGGGTTAAACAAGATCAAAGTATGGTGAATATAACTGTGAAGTGTGCCAATATACTTCATTAAAGTTTCATAAGAATCCAAAGGAATATTCAATGCAAGAGATTTCTTCCCAAATTCTTCTGTGAAACTTTGTACAATTTGTCCTTTACTTTGCCTTAAAGTTTGACATTCCATCATTTCTTTATGTAAATACCCTAATGGATAAAATTGCTTCCTTATCACTGATTTAAATTCCAACCATGAGGAAAGAAGCTCTCCACACTTACTTCTGTCCTGAAGCTTTCTCTGCCACCATACGAGAGTAGTGCCTTCCAAACGAAGAGAAGCCAGTTGCACTTTAACTTCCTCTTCATCAATATGTTTGACATGGAAATATACTTCAACAAGTCAGATCCAATTATCTAGCTTTTCAGGATTAACATCTCCATTAAACATAGGTAAATCAAACTTTACATCAAGCTTTAATAATGGTTTCTTGAAATAGGCTTTATGGCTAGAATGATGAGAATGATGAGAATGCTCAGAGGAAGAAGAAATAGAACTCGAAGGTGAAGATGGAGGCTTAGGAGGATCTCCTCCAACCCCTTGGTTGATCGAGGCATCATCATCTGCATGTGCTTCCTTTTTCTTCCCTTTATTCTTCATCCTCTTCTCATAATCTCCATACATTTGTTTGACCATTTCTAACATGTGATAAAAGACCATGTGAAATTTTTTCTCCTATTCACCACGCTTATCCTCTTCTTCCATTTTCTTCCTTCTGGATACATGACCAACTTCAGGATTGAAAGTCTTAAGATTTCTTTCACCCTACTTATGCTTGGCCCTAGTAAGCATTCACACTCAACAATTCAAGTCAAAGATGATTGCTCTAATACCAACATGATCCAGGATCTTTTCATCGTGACTTATAAAGAATTGTATTAAATGAGCATAAATTAAAGTGCACCATTAAAGAAGGGAAAAATTAAAAATGAAGAGACATAAGCATCATATCTGTACACAAAAACTTGATAACAGAGTTCGTCCTTGGTGGACTACGTCTCCGGGTCTTGCTCTCAAATGGGTAGGCTCTTCCATTAACTCAACAAAAGAATTTGGCAAATACATAAATATACCTCATTCTAAAATCAAGCTACAAAAAAAATGATCAGATCATAAAGCATACATCACCACTGGATTCTTGGCGTCGAATTACCCAAAAATGACTATCTCCGCGCTCCGATCCAACTCTGGCACTCCTAGGACCAAGAAGAATTCTATCTCGATTTCCATGCCCTCTGCAACCTGCAATGATGACTGTCCTTTGCCTCAAAATATGTTCCCATAGGTATTTACGGTCCGCGCCTCTGCCCCTAGCTCTGGGAAGATTTCACCTTTTGAGTAATAACTGTGGGTGGATGTACCAAGAGGTAACCATGGAACATTGTTTATGGCCGGATTCGTTAAGGCTTGGGCATCGACGGAGGTTCCGGGGTCGAATCCCACCAGACTCCATTTTGGTGTGTTGGTTGTATATATATATACACATTGTAATATATGATTCCCGCTAACTTTAGCAGAGCCTAGAAGTCCTTCCAACAGCTGTTAAAATTGTCGTGGTCCGCCAGATTTGGCAGACCTGCCTTTTTTTTAAATTCAAAATTCGTTCACGTGTTGATATTGGACGTTTCGAGGATTCTATGTGTCACCCACTGATTGGGCCACATGGCTCCCATTGATTAGTCCACCTATCTGCTGACGTAAATCACCCCATCAATCCGTACCTGAAACGTGGTGCCACATGACACTTTTCTACTGGTCCACATGGACCCCTAAAAATCCCATTGGCGGGTGATACATGGAAGCTTTCGGTGCTACCACATGGCATGCTGACATCAATAGATGGCATGTTGATGTCACCCTTCCATGTCAACTACTGACATCAATAGTACGGATGATGATGTGGCCCCCTATTTACTGGCCCTGTTTGACTGCAACTTTGACCGCGAATATATTTCAAACCGTAACTCCGTTTGATGAGCTGTATGGCCATTATAAATCTTGTAATGCGCTCCTCATGATCAAGCCATTTTCACTGAGTTTTGGGAACTTTGAATTTTTTTCCCTTTCTTTGTTTGCTGGAGCCATTCTAAGCATTCTAAGTTGCCTCTGTGAGTTCTGAGTTATTCTTAGCCTTCTTTGGATCCTTTTTGGATCAATGGTCTTATACATCTCAAAATGGGACCCCAACAAGTAGTTTCTGAACTTATGCAAGTCATAAACCATTGCCAAGCCTTTCCTTTTTGTTGTTGTGTAATTCTTCTTAGCAGTTGATAACTTCCTACTAGAATAAACAATTGGATGGTCTAACTCTCCCTCTCCTAGCTGGGCTAACACTCCACCGAGCAGTATCGATGATGCATCCACATGAACATGAAACTCTTTCTGCCAATCTGGGAAAACCAGAATGGCTAACTTTTTCTTTAATGTGTCCAAACCCTACTGACAATATTCCTTCCACTGAAACTTAGCTTCTTTCTTCAATACATTTTCCATTGGATTTGTAATTTGCGCATAGCTTTTAACAAATTTCTTGTAATATCCTATATGACCCAATTTTTTTTCTTAATTGTCTCATTCATTCAAGCGGTGACAAATGAACAATTACTACTATCTTGGCAGGATCAACCAACAAACTTTACTTTCATGCCACATGACCTAGAAATATCCCAAACAATGTGTAGAAAATAAATTTCTTCAAATTTAATGATATTTGATATTGTCTACATCTATCAAGAATCAACAGTAAAGTTTCTATGTGATCTTTCAATAGACTAAATATAGTCCAATCATCTAAGTACACTTCAAGAAACTTATGAATAAACTCCTTAAAGGATGCGACAACTACTCTAGAAAACATAATAGGTGCATTCTTTAACCCAAATGGCATCGCTGTGTATTGGTAACTCCCCCATTCTATAGAAAATGTCATCTTATGGCCCGATATTTATCTGATGGTATCTTGAAAATCCATCGGTGAATGAGTAGTCCTCCTGCCCTCCTATGTTTTCTATCACTTTGTCTGTAAAGGAGGTCGGAAAAGGGTCATGTAAACAAGAATCGTTCAACTTCCTTAGGTCTACACAAATTCTAATACCTCCTGTTTTCTTATCTTGAATGACCATTGGAGTTATCCATTCATACTCTGAGACGAGCTCAATGATACAAGCTTCTATCATTCTGTCAAGTTCTTCTTTCACTTTTTCCTTTTACTTCAGATTCAATCTATAAGGTCTTTGTCTTTCTTGCTTAGCATCTAGTTTTAACACGATCTTCATCTCGCCTAATTCCCCATCTATTCCCTTCATCTCTTAAAAGGTTTTCGGGAAGATATCTTGATATTCATGCAATAGTTCTGCAATCTTTTCCACATACTCATCATTCCAATAATCACCAATATTTGCTAACTTTGGTTTCTCTTTCGTGCCAATTTTCACTTTGCACCCTTAATGGCTTCACGTGGGCATTGGATTCCAGTTCTGGACCTACTATGTCGCGCTCCCCTTCATTCTCTAGTACTTATACATTTCTTGGGTCTTCTTCTTCTTGATATTCTTCAGTAACATTGTAACATTCTAGTAGTTCATGAACTGCCACAAACTCTCTGTGCACACTACATGAAGGTATTATTTCTATACGACCTTCTTCCATAAAAAAATTACTTCTAATGACTTGCAGATTTTCATCTACTAAATGTGACTCGGATTCAAAATTAAATGTTACCTTATAATTCTAGGTGATCTCTTCCCAATCTTATGTCCCTTTGCGCACTTCTAGCTCCAAATACTAGTTCTTGAGAATTGTCTTAACTGTATGTATGAACCTGTGCATTCATTCCTTCTTCAGAACTTGTCTCCAAATTGTAATACATCATGCAACATGATATGTCAGACTACTCATCCTTGTATACTTGTGGATAATCTCTTTTGTTCTAAATCTGATCCGCATCATCCTTTTACAGTGCTACCAAGCCTCAATTCCTTTCTTGTGTGTAGCCCACCATCTCGCTGGAGTTGATCTCAGTGCAACATCTAATGCTAACAATATTTGTTGTTTGGGTATCCACAACTCAAATTCATTGACAAAATAACTTACCTTAGTTAATCCATCAAACTTTTGCATATCACATACCTCTGTTCTAATCTAGAGCGAAGAGTGGGTAATCTGAGCACATCTTCAGGTCAATCCTTCATGCAACCTGTGTTTCCAATGTTCAAGTCCTTCCTTTGAGTCTGATGCACAAGATTTAATTATTTTCCAACTAAGTGCACCATCTGACGTAAGATTGACATAGTCATCCATGCGTGCGGTCATATTATACAAGTTATCAATTTCCTTTCTCACGGACTCCACATACCTTCTTGGCTCTGTGGGATCTAATGGTGCAGTGACTTTTATGCCTCCTCCTTCAAAAATAATTTCTCTTTTATTCAAGTTAATAATCACCTCATTGTCAAAGGCGCAATCTAGTTCAAGAAATGTTGGATATGGTTGACTATTTTCCACAATCTCAATGACCTGGAAGTTGGCTACGTTGCACACTGCATCTATGTTAACAGGTACTGCTATCAGTCTCTTGATTGGTATTATCTTATGTTGGTTGGCCAGCCTCAACTGAACGGTTAACCAAACCAACTTTGGCTTCCCCATTGTCTCCCACGTATATCTTGGAAGAACATTTACATCCAACCCTAAGCCCAAGATGACTTAATCTAAATTCTCGGTTTTTCCTCTTCTTGTGCAATACTTGGTTCAATTCTCTATGCATCATAGGTACTTCTTTGTCTTGTGTGTACTAATCAATCATTCCATGCAATGCATTAAATGTTGTTTCATCCTTCATCAATTCTAAACAACTCTTTAAAAAGTCTTTTAAAGTATTTACCTTTTCGACTAGACTTTCTAGAATAGTGTGATCATAAACTAACGACATATGATATACTGGTGGTGTATTTGACGTGGATGCTATCTAGTATAGCCCTAATATCTCCTTCCTCACTTGTTAACATGTCTCTTTCTCTTTTTGTGGATTAAATGTTGGTGTGGGCTCAGATGCTTTCTTTATCCATTGCTCAACCCCTTTTCCTTTTTCCATCTCATCTAGTCCATTTCTTGTTCCTCTGCACGTAACGACTGCTACTCTGGGTTGATCATCACGCTCCTTAGTTTTTATCATCTATAGGTTTTGGTTCTTATTCTGGTTCTAATTTTTATTCCTTCTTACCTTCAACTTTTCTATCAATTGAGGATAGTATTTCATTGCATGGTCCAATGCTCTACAATATGTGCATGTCATGTAAGGATTCAAGTAGTCTCTTGCTAAATGTCTTAGTTGATTGCAATTGTAACAAATGATCAGTCCTCTACCTCCTCAAACAAATCCACCTTGACCTCTATTGAATCCTCCTCATCCACCCTGATTAAATGCTCTTGGGGTATTGTACTATGGAATTCCTCCCTCTGTTGTGGAATTTTCTTCTTGGATTCTGTACACATTTGAAATGTTCTCTCTCATTAAGTCGAATGTGGGACAGTCTTTATCATCATGTCCTAAATATTTGCAAAAATTATAGAATAATTTCTTGGGTGTACTCTAGTACTTTTGCAGTAATGGACAAGAAGTTGGATGATGTACCCATGACTTACATATCTCATAATAGCCTACTCCTCCTGCCAATGGGTTCAGTTCTTTTGTGGCCATATACTGCACAAATGTTGGACATTCTTCCTTTCTATGGCCTTATGTCTTACATGTAATACACCAAACCCATTCACACTTTTCCTTTTCCTTCATTATCTTTGATAATTGAATCCTCGGCATAGCCAAATATGACTATACCTATGCCATATCCTACAGGATATGCTTCCAACTTCATCGTGATTTCTAATGCTTCAGGCTATGACATGACTTTCTGTTGTGTCAACGGATAGAGAATGTGCGGCAATAGACATGCAATTAACCATTCTCAATGTTGTTCATTAGGAATATGAAAGGTTAATATACCAATAAAATCTGTAAATCTATGGTTGTAATCCCAAATTGTCCCATTCTATACTTGCTTAATCTCTTTTATCTATGTGATATATTGAGACTCAGATTTCAGCTTCTGAAATTCCTTTAACAACTCTTGTCCAATCTCTGCTAAAGTTCTTGACTGTTCAGTTGGTGTATTTGTTTGATACTTCATATATCATAGTAGTGCACAACCTCTAAACATCAAGGCCAACGTCACAATATTCATTGCCTTGTCCTGGACATTCTTCGCAGTCCATATCATGTCGCATACAAATATATGTTGTTCAAAATCTTGTGACCCTACTCCATGAAATTCATGAATTATTAGTGAATGATCTATTCCTGCCATTGTACTTTGTGTATTACTTACCTTCGATGATGTTTTCTAACTCTGGTTCACTGCACTACTTCCACTATTTTGACTATTGTTCTAGCTTCCTTGATTAACTACAATTTCTCTCGACAATGTTCTGGTTTCTACTTTAGATCTAGGTGATGCACACAGGGTTGTGGGTTCGACATTGATTCCGATATGAGATGGAGTTCCTTCTACTACTGGATTGTACTGAGGATCCTTTTCTTTCTCCTTCCTTTCTCTRTATGGTGTGATATGAATTACTGCATAGGGGTCTCTTTTCTCAAACACTTTTTTCTACTCTTCTCTCTCAGCCACAGTCTCCTTCTTACTATACCTAAATATTTTCCCACAATGAAATACTCCAATCTCTCCATCTAAGTCAATGTATTCCTCTCTCCGAATTCTCATTCCATTTGTTTCTTATTCATCCTTTCCACTCTCATATCATTGTTTTTTCATCCCCTAGTCCCCCTATGTGCACGAAGGCACCTAGCAATCAGACTCCATCTTCATAACATTCTTGTCACACAATAATTTTTTTTATCTAAGTAGACAATGTGCTCAAATATATTCCGTGTAAAACCTTGAAAAATTCCCTCTCTGCAACACTATAAGACTGTATCCAATCTATTGAAGACTGTGTAATGTAACCTCCTAGTACACTACTCAACCAAAATTCAACTATGAAAAAAACTTTATTACTTATTGTATTCAACTGTCTGATCAATTCAAGAGTCTATTTTCTTGGAGCTTCAGTTCTATATCTCCCAACATTATCCACTAGAATTTTTAACCATTAAGTCAAAATTGTTAGAATTCACCAAAGAAAATTTCATGAAGATATGTGAACACATACCTTTGCAACCATTTTTCATTGCTGAGTCGTGGGTTCCTATTTTGTTCTTTGGAATTTTTTTTCTTCCTTTCTATCCATTTGGTGATCTCCTCCTTATTCAGCCTCTAAAACATTCCCCTCAATTACAGTTCCCGGTCTCGATAACGTAACTATTTATTGGTTTGCAGTGGGAAGACCTGGGGTTAATCATCAATATACCAACAAAACCCTTAGACACCGGCCCTTTCGGCATCACCTACAGAGCAAGTGAAGTCTCACCCGAGGCATCTAGAGGGGTTGCAGGAACGAAGGTTATGCAGTGATGAGGGTAAGTGAGGCATTCAGCATGTTCTTATGAACCATCTACCCATGTGTGTAGTTTCCATTAGTTAACAGTTACTTAACACTCAATATATTCTACACATGACATTCTCCCACTTAACATTCATTCATTTTCCAGTTACTTCAATGCGTGACATTATAAAATCATGTATAACTAACACATTCATCATACTTAATAATTTATCATCATTGCACCATAACAGTAAACATAATAACATGTGAGCAAAACACATCACAACACATAAGTTTAACGTGGTTCACCCAACTTGGGCTACGTCCACAACGATTAGCTTCTTATATTATTCATTGATAATATTCTTATAGTTGTGCTCTATGCTACACAATATGCAACAATAACATTACTTAAACCTGCCTAGTCATTTTGTTGTAGTGCGAGCCTCACTCCTCAGTCGTACCTCAAAAATTATCCCAACACTGGACTCAACTTACCCTGAAATCACTAAGAAATTCTCATATCTTGAACCCTCAGAAATTTGAAACTTCTTCTACCAAAAACCCATTACATATTTATACATAAAAATAGGGCTAAGCCCATTACAATGTGGAAAAAATGTCCCAAAATCCTAACTACTTTTTGCCTTTTGCGCGTCGCTCCATTGCAGTTCCTCCTAGTGCATGCTTTGGCTCCTTTAAATCCACTCATGTCGCATGCTCTAGTCCATCTTCTGACTGCCTTATCTTCTTTGACTTATTTTGGCATAGATCCCAAAACTTATGCAAAGTGCCTATCCAACAAGGACACCAATCCTCTTATGAGCACTCACTCATAATTTAGGCACCAAACTACAATTGAATGAAGACACCAATCTTTCCTTTCTCCACCATGACACCCTTTATTTTGAATTTTTTCACAATAAAATTTTGTACTACATTTATATTATTCCTCTTGATATAAAACAGTCTTTCAAAATATTCCAAAACAGAGTTACATTTGTACATAACTATCATAACTGCACCAAATCTTCTTAATATTTTTTTTTGTATTCTTGTTGCAATCCTTACACCTTAATTGTGCTCATGTTCATCAAAATTTCTCCTCTAAAGTTTCTATTACCATACCTTTCAATCATTTCCCTAAAAAATCAATGCATATAACAAGTCTTCGATCCCTTAGAATGCCCAGAGTTCCATCTTTCTTTTTATAACACCACAAAAAATGCTCTCTTTTTGTCCATGTATTCAACAAACAATCTTCATTATAATTATTTTTTATTTTATTAGCTTGAAATAATTATATTAGAACTCCCCATTTGTTTCTTTATCTTCACAGTCGTGCTCCTCTATGATTTTTGTTAAACTCAAACAAGTTATCTCAAAGCTCCCTTCACTTTACCTCTCTCATTTTTCTTCATCTTTCGTTATACATATATATGGTTTCAATTGAATTTTGTGGATTTATTTTAAGATGAATGTGAAACCTATTCATCCTTCGAGCTGACAAAAGTGCCAAAAATGTCATTGAAAAGTTCGCACGAAGTGTAAGTCCTCAGGGCTAATTTTCCTTTGTTACTTGAGTTATCCCGATGGGCATAGAACCAAGTGTGTGGGACCATGGGATTTATTGCGGGGGAGTCATACCCTTGAATCAAATCTCAAGGCAGGGGAGGGGTGGGGGGCACAATAAAAAATGTGTTGATGTGTGTTTTTCCTTTTGAACAGATGTTGAAATTGTGGGGGTTTTTATTTCTATTAACTCATGCACTAGTTAGTCACCCGCGATTTGACAAGAGTCGTTGATCTCCTCTCCTGATGGATGACATGATATCCATCGTCTGATATTCTTTAATATGATCTCAAAGGTTCTTGTTTTGATCCACATGATATCGTTTTAATGGATCACCGTTGATCCTGTTAGCGTCAGAAGTCACTCCTGGATTGCTTGCAGGAGCAGAGCCCAACGCCCATCAGTTTTATGTCACGATTTGTTTATGGAGGGTGATCAAATGGAGATAATGGCCCTAGGAGGTATTATTCTAACTCAGGGATTGAGTCTGATATGTAAAGAACAGAGGAGGTCTGGAATCCTAACTTCAGCCAGTGGGTTGATTTAAACATGAACAGGTGGAAGACTTAGGAGAAAGTGGACAAACAACTCTGGGCATCAGGCTTGCAGCAGTTTGCAGAGGAAAAACTCCGAAAACAGGATCCTCCTGGTTTAGGGCTTCAAGAAGCTGAAAGAGGACTTGACTGGATCCTCCAATTCCAAGTCATTCAACGCTAAGAGAATTACAGGGACTGATTAGAGGCTCCATAACTATTACAGTGATCCATTACAACATCATCCTATAATAATTACAGCTCGATTGGATCCTCCAATTCCGAGCTGCTCTAACACAGTGTAAACAAAGACATGAAAGAAACTGGCATTCACAAGGCAAGAAGTATCCAAAGTTTATACATGACCAGAACATCAATACTTCATTAAAATTTTACAACCAGGGAGCTCTGCTCAACCATCGATCCTTACAAAAGTGGCCAAAATGCCTACATATACTTGGAACAAAAATCCTGGAAGCGAAATCRAGACATGGCTTTGAAGACATTACGTCTGTATGCTTACTGCGCCTGCATTCTCTRGACAGTCGTGGACTTCAGTCAGACRCAATCGCGTTACAAAGGACCTGAGAAAKAATTGACAAGTTTACAGTCAATTCCAGACTTTCCATTTATGGAGGAAACGATGTTCAACCACCATCAACTGCCGCAATAACTGTTCCATTGGGATCGGGGAAGGCCCTRGCCGACTCTGTAGCTTTAGGACATGGAAACCTTCATATTCTACCATTTGAATCTTGCTTGGAGGGATCATGGTAGGACTGACGAGTTGACGTGAAGTGGTGAATGGACGGTGATCGGTCAGGGAAAATGATAGGGCGGATACAAGTGACAGGGTCCATGAGATTTGAAGTGCATGAGCCAGGTGGAGGAACACAGTGGCCGAGAAGAGAATGCAGAGGTCATGGTACGGGAAAAGGACGTGGCGGCAGGGGGTAGGTAAATGGAGGTCTGTGATGAATATTTCGGGATTTCGGGAATTCGGGATTCGCGAGTTTGGAGAGCACAAATTCCTTGCATATGGGAACCCCGATATCCCGATATGTGATGAGCTCCTTCTCTCAGGAATTGGCCCCTACCGGCTAGTCCACAGTCCATATGACCTGTCCCTGCGCGACCGCGGTTCAACTTTCCATCGGGATTTCGACGTTCCTAATATCATGTGCATGGGACTTTCGTATCCCCGATCCCCAACTCCGCAGGATCTTTTTCCACGTGCCACGGCTGACGGGCGGCTCTGATTTAGTCGGGCAATCGCGCATCGCGAGTTACCCATGTAAGAGTTCTCTGATTTTAGAAACTCCGGTCCCCCGATGAGCTGAAATCCCGACTGTCCTTCTGATGTCTGACATGCGTCCTGCCAAAATTAACGGCTAGGATCCCATCGGCTTTTCGAGACTCGAAAGATCTCGGCTGTCTTTCCCTTTAAAATCCCGATACCAAAAATGTTACTAACAGATCCATTATATGATCAATGGTTGATCTTCCTCCTCATTGATCTGATTAGAGGTTCTGCTGTATATGCTGGTTCTGTCAAATTAGAAGCTCACTACAATTAGTGGCTCTATTGTTTATTCCTTACATTGCTCTATAATGATAAACGTTCCTGGTTTCTCCACATCATCACACATTGATCCTTCCACGTAGCTTTGTCACCACCATGGATATTCTTGCCATCACCTTATTTCCACCATTCAATTCATTCATATTTACCATTGATTGTTTACATGGATTTGTTATGGATTGTTGGCATAGGGGAAGACCCAGGTTTCAATGCTACAACAACACACCAACAAAACCCTAACTACCGGCCCTTTCAGAAACACCTGCGAAGTAGATGAAGTATCGCCCAAGGTAGAGGCAGGGGTGGTTACAAGACTCAAGTGTCTGTAACCTTAGCTGGGACACAGATCTGTGATTATAATACTTAATAGAGCACTTAGCACAATCAGTTCCTTAATATACAATCCTTATCTACTTCACTGATAAAACAGAGCCTCACAATATTCACATTAACCTACTATATCCAAGCACTTAGAATAGTTAAACAGATTAGATTAGGAAATAAGCACGACCATGTAGATCATATCTAGCATTCCCACATATAATAAGAACAAAACAAATAGATCTATCCAACTACATCAAATCACTTAGCAAAAGAATACATAAACTCATTAAGACAAGAACAAAGCATCATAACACAAGATTTACATGGTTCACCCCTCCCCTAGGGCTACATCCACCAACTCTTCTTCTTTATAGTCTTCGATCAATCGATTAAAAGAACAGAGCCTCAAAACCCTTACTCCACACAGGACATAAGATCTTCACAGCTTGCTAGATCCCTCTTCCTTGCATTACAACACTAAGCCTCCTATCATATCACATAGGGACGTGCACTCAACTCTACAAGTCTTACACATAATGCACAAAGCCTTGATCACACAGATCCAACTCTTGGCACTTAGCCTACATCACATAGATATATCATCCAATACTTCTCTATATGGCCTAGACATCTATATATACATACAAAATAGGTCTAAACATGGGTAAACCCATGGGTTAACCCATGGGACAACATCCCCTTCCCGTTACATATTCCCAAAAACCCAAAAAGGGGGTCGAGATCCCGTGATCTCTGCTTCGTCTTGTGCTCCTCCTTTGATGGTTGTCGAAGTTCCAAAATAGGTCATCATGACCAAGAAATTCCCAAAACTTGGTCAAGGGCCAATAGGCCCCCAACACTCACTTGTGACTTGTTGGCACAGGGGCAGACCCAGGGTTCAATGCTACAACAACGCACCAACAAAACCCTAACTACCGAACCTTTCGGCAACACCTGTGAAGCAGATGAAGTCTCACCCGAGGTAGAGGCAGGGGTGGTTATAGGACTCAAGTATTTGTAACCTTAGCTAGGACATAGATATGTGATTATAATACTTAATACAAATCTTAGCACCGTTAGTTCCTTAATATGTAATCACTATTCACTTCATTGATATAACAGAGCTTTGTAGTATTCACATCAATCTACAATATTCAAGCACTTAGCATATACAAATGGATCAGAATGATCATATCAAGCACTAAGTATGAATATCTAGATTAGATATAACATTCTCACATATGATAAGCACAAAGCAATTAGGTCTATCCAACTACATCAAAGCACTTAGCAAAAGAAGACATAAACTCATTAAGGCAAGCACAAAGCATCATAACACAATGTTTATGTGGTTCACCCCTCTCTTGGGGCTACATCCACCAACTCTTCTTCTTTATATTCTTCAGTCAATCAGTTACAAGCACAGAGCCATCAAAACCCTTACTCTGCATAGGACATAAGATCTGCATAGCTTGCTATATCCTTCTTCCTTGCGCTACAACACAAAGCCTTCTATAGTCTCTCATAGGGACTTGCACTCAGCTCTACAAGTCTTACATAGGATGCACAAAGCCTTGATCACATAGATTCAACTCTTGTCACTTAGCCTACACCACTTAGAACTTAGCCTACACCACTTAGATGCCAATTTCACTACTCCTCTATATGGCCTAGACATCTCTCTCTCTCTATATATATACAAAATAGGCCTAAACATGGGTAAACCCATGGGCTAACATCCTAATCTTGTTACATAATCCCCAAAACCCAAAAAGGACCCAAAAGTGGGTCGAGATCTTGTGATCTCCGCTTCGTCTTGTGCTCCTCCTTCGACAGGCTGTCGAAGTCCCAAAATAGGTCGACATGACCAAGAAACTCCCAAAAATTGGTCAAGGGCCAACATGACTCATCCTGAGTCACTCTGGTTTGAGCAATTCTGCCTCAAACACCTTGAGCTTGGCTCAAGCTGCTTCGACTTGCTGATTTTCTATGGCCTCTTGTTCAGTGAATTCCTGGATCATTGTGTCGTTCACTGGTCCTTCTAGGCACTATTCTGCTGTGAGGACGACCTATTCTAGCTCTTCTCCTTAGCTCTCGACCTCTGTAAATAATAGACATACCTTATCTTGCTTAGGTTGAAGTCATTGAGTGACTTCCATCACTTTTCTTTGAATCATATGGATCTGCTACTAAGCTATACGTTGTTTGTGAGACCTCTTCATTCTGTCTATAGTTGATAGGGCCTTCAACTGTGCCTATAGTGTATTTGCGTGCTGCTTCGCTTCTTGGAACTGCGACTCCAATGCCTGTAACTCAGGATTCTCAGTGAGGTTTTCATATGTTTGAGTGCTCCGGTTACTTAGCTGCTTGCACTCCAGGGAAAGATATTTTAATCTATCTACTGCGCTATGGGCAGTGGTTTCCCTTTGGTCTCATACATCTTGAGGGGTCTCAGGCACAGTGCGGAGCTCCAAGTTTGCTATGCGTTGTTGGATTACATCTTCGAGTTGTGCCACTTGCTGTGGAACTCGTTCTTCGGCCTTTACTTCAATGACTGTCATAGAGCGAAGTGATCCATGAACCATTTTCTTGACTTTGAGTTGCTCTGTGAGCAACTGTTCCTTTTCTTTATGCAATTGGGATTTTTCTTCATCGAACCTCTCTTGCAGAGTAAGCTATTCACATTCAATAGTACTACGCTGCTCTAGAAGGTATTCCTGTTCTTGTTCCAAAGCTTGGGTGGCTTGCGCTATCTCTTCCTAAGCTTGTCAAAGGTGAGCTTCGACTATATCAACGATCTGGTGGAATTGAGTTGGCTCATATCCTATTTCTGGTGTTCCTGCTGATAGAGGAGCAGTAGAAACTGCGCGGCTGGACTATAGTGCCTGTTGCACTTCTTGAAGTTCAATCTTGATCCAACTGAACACCTCCTCCTGCTTAGCTTCTTTCTTCTCTGCCATCTCCAGTGAAGCATCGTTCAGTGCTGTGACGATGGAGTCGAAGTCATCTGAAGTGAGGGTGGTCTCAAACTTAGTCCTGGTTGCTTTCGATTTCTTCCTTGAGGAAGGTTTCAGAGGGGAAATATTCCTTTTCTTCGAGGGGTCCTCCTCGCCTCTAGGCGGTGTAAATTCGCCTTTATTTGGTTCAACTTTGGCGCCATCTATCTCTTCTCCATCTCCTCCTATATCTGCTAATATGGAAGCGGTCTTCATGGATGCGCTGTCTAAATCATGGACCTCTTCAGTCTTCTTTGTCTTGCTAGGTCTAGGTATATCTGTCACACATCAGACATCTCTGTAGGGTTCGCTGGAACAAGGAGGTCTGTCGACCATTTCTTAGTAATCTCTTCCAAGTCATCCTCCGTCAACTTGTAGTATGACTATAGTTGTTGTTTATGCTCATCAATGCGCACGGTGATATAGATGAAATGGAGGTCCACACTGAATTTCATCAAGGGTCTAAACCTGTGGAGTGTGTTCGGGGTTATACGAGGCTCATAATGGATAACAGTCTTCAGTTGGGTGTAATAAGTGTGGAATATGGCATTTGATTTCCATTGCTTTTTCATGTCATTGGAGTACCACAATGTACTAAACTTTGCAGCCAGTGGTTCAAAGGGATCGATGTCTTGGAAGGTCGCACCTTCCAACATCTCCCATGTGATGAACGTGATTAAGATGAGAAGCCAACTAAAGTGGAACTCATATCCTTGGTCTTGTGCTTCCCTGCAATCTGGTTCTAACTGGTTCACCAAGTACTTCACCCAATTCATGTGTAGGCCCTCCGTGCACTTCCCTGTGAGGTCGACTACAAATCCAGTTACTTGGGTGGGCCAGTTCTTGCAAACTAATTTCCCTGCGATCAGTTGATATGCTAGGCACACTGCGACGCTCTAGATAGAGGCTACCTTTTATCCTCACATGCCCTTCTCTACATCTTCATATGTATCCTTTATCCTCTAGGAGAGAGCACGATCCGTGGTCTTTCCGTGGTAGAAATCCTATGGGTCGGGGCCTTGCATGCTTAGCCCTGTGATCCGATTAATCAATGTTGGATCCACTGTGATGCGATGGTTCAACCACAAATAACCTCCATGATAGAAATACAACGGTAATTTGACACATGCGTTCACCTCCTGGTGTCGCCCAAAGTGCATAATCTTCATAACATTCAGTAGGGTGGACTGCGCAAGGTTCTGGGTCCATGATTGAGGGGTAATCTTTGAGTTCTTTCCTTTTGTTCTTGTCAGATACTTATGTGGGGCGAGCATACTGTAAAACTTCCTGTCACCGAGGTTGAAGTCGCTAAACTTCAACACTGCGAGCTTATCCTAGTCAGCACGAACTACGTGCACCTCTTTCAGAATTTACACAGTAACCAACGTGTATTCAAATTCTTGGGGAACATTGTCATGATTTATTGCGCTGCTAAGAGGTGGTAGATAGGTAGGTAAAATGCTTGGAATCATCTTGGCATTTGCAATATCGTCTCTGTGCTTTGTGCATTTCTCATCGGCTGGCCAGGATGGTCCAACTTAAGCAGTGGACGAAGAGGCCTACACTCCTCTCGTCGAAGATGCTTATACACTTGTAGACACTCCTCTCTCCAACATGACTCTTTTTGTCATCAATTCGAGGAGAACTTCTGTTATTGATTCTTCAACTGCGGTGAGATCATCGAACATACGCGCTCGTGATTAAAATTATTGGGGTCACAATGGACTTAGAAACTGCACTAGAATAGTATCAAGGGCACAATGATCACTGTATGCAATTCATTCAGTCTGTGGGCTTCAAATTCCTAGTTAGAAAAAGTGTTCTCCATGCATGGCGTGACGGGATAAGTAGGCAACTCAAAAACGATTTGCATGCAATGATTATGAACCCCTATTAACTCTTGTTCGATCCATTATGGCGCGGTCCAACGGTCTGATGAAGAACTTTTATTTATTTTCTGTCTGTTCGGAGCGGAAGTCGAACGAACATATCGGCCCCAACAACTATATTGCTTTGCCATGGTGAAGTGCCATGTGTCGCTATTCTGATATCCCGACGAAGCTCCAATTCTGCAAATTTTCTTTCTGCGAAGTTCCCTCTAGAATATTCTATAACTTTTCAATCTTAGCCCTCTTCTTAGTTATCTTTCTAGCCTTCTTTCCAGTGAGCTTCGTCTCGGTAGTCTCTTTTCCATTTTGATTCTTATCGTCTTTTAACATATTCACTGCTCACTGTTGAGATTATTTCCTAGGATTTAGGGGTAATACCTCTTCTTTATCTAGAGTAAGTACTTCAGTCTTCTATGAGTCTCCTAATGTTCTTGCAACTTCAACATCAATGTTTTTAGTGACAACTAGCTTCGATCTGTTGTCCTATTCTTCAATCAATTGTGCGATCCTTTTAGCCATGAAATCTTTTAAGTCTTGTTTATTATGATCCGAGGCTTCTTCTTCTTCCTTTCATCTAGCTTGAGCTTTGTCAATCCAAGGTTTCCCTAGTAACATGGTAAATGGGTCGCTGTCTTCAATAAATTTAATAATCTCAAAATCTTCTTCTGTCGAAGTTTCATTGACGGTAATAGGTATCTGAGTGAGCTTTCCACACATGTTTACCAATTTTCCTCTGAATAACCCTATTCCTCCTAATGAAGGAATCATAGTAGGCCTTCCTATAGCTTCCCAAGTTCTCTCTAGCATAATATTCACCTATGTTTCCTCATCCAAAACATAGTCAATGTCGAAGTCCCCTATTCTTGCTTCAAGGTACTCCTTGTCTTTAAAAATATCTGATAGTCTAACATGTCGATGGTCATCCAAGGCGTCTTTCATCTGTAGTAATTCCTTCTTTGATTCTTTCCAGGGTTATTCTATAGCCTTAGTTTTTGGATCTGGATTAGGGTTTTCTTGTCTTATGTTCATACTGTCAAGCTTAGCAATCATTCTAGGGCAATCCAACACTTCATGGTCCATAACCTTACAACAAAGAAAACTAGGTCTTCTTCCAGGGCATTCCTTAGCAAGATGTCCTGGTCTTCTGCAACTATAATAGACGGTTAATCCTCTCTTTCTTTTAAATGATCCCCAACCTATCTTGTACTGAGCACTAGGATCGTATGAGCTAACCTGCAACAAATTCTTTCTAGGATCCTGCATCCATTTGTTAGTCCAAACATCTTTTCTATGCATAGGTATAACATATCTTTCATGATTCTTATTAGATCTATTCATATCAAACCTTATTTCATCTATTAGTGCCCTAGTTTTTAAGTTAGGAAAAAATATATCGATCATACCTATATCCATACTCTAGAAATGAAAAATTTCACTTATCTTACTTTTACAAAGCACAAAGCTTTCAGATCTAAATTTTTTAACTATTATTACCTTTATCAGAGCATATAGCTTACAGATTTTACCTCTCTTCTTCAGATCAGACTTCTTCTCTTGAGATCTGACCTTCCTTTCTGTAGATCCGACTTCTTGTCTTTAGATATGACCTTCCTCTTTGCACAAAGCTTCACAGGTCAAGTAAAATGCTGCACACTAGGGCAACAGATCTACGCACAGAGCTTTCACAATTTTAGATCGAATATTTTCACAAAGTTTCTTCTTCCTTAGTTCCTAGCAATCACAGTTTTAGGTCCCAACAATGGAACCATTTATTGGCACAGGGGTAGACTCAGGGTTCAACATTACAACAACGCACCAACAAAACCCTAACTACCGACCCTTTTAGCAGCACCTGTGAAGCAGATGAAGTCTCACCCGAGGTAGAGGTAGGGGTGGTTGCAGGACTCAAGTGTCTGCAACCTTAGATGGGACATAGATATGTGATTATAATACTTAATAGAGCACTTAGCACCGTCAGTTCCTTAATATACAATCATTATCTATTTCGCTGATAAAAAAGAGCCTCACAGTATTCACATTAACCTACTGTATCCAAGCACTTAGCATAGGTAAACAAATCAGATTAGGCACTAAGCACAACCATGTAGATCAGATCTAGCATTCCCACATATAATAAGCACAAAGCAAGTAGATCTACCCAACTACATGAAAGCACTTAGAAAAATAAGACATAAACTCATTAAGAAAAGCACAAAGCATCATAACATAGGATTTACGTGGTTCACCCCTCTCCCGGGGCTATGTCCACCAACTCTTCTTCTTTATAGTCTTCGATCAATCGATTACAAGCACAGAGCCTCAAAACCATTAATCTGCACAGGACAAAAGATCTGTGCAGCTCGCTAGATCACTCTTCCTTGCGTTACAACACTAAGCCTCCTATCGTATCGCACAGGGACTTGCACTCATCTCTACAAGTCTTACAAAAAATGCACAAAGTGTTGATCATGCAGATCCAACTCTTGGCACTTAGCCTACAACACATAGATATATAATCCACTACTTCTCTATATGGCCTAGACATCTATATATGCATACAAAATAGGCCTAAACATGGGTAAACCCATGGGTCAATATCCCCTTCCCGTTACATATTCCCCAAAACCCAAAAAGGGGGCCAAGATCCCGTGATCAATGCTTTGTCTTGTGCTCCTCCTTCGATAGCTGTTGAAGTTCAAAAATAGGTCATCATGACCAAGAAATTTCCAAAAATTGGTCAAGGGCCAACATGGACATCGAATTTCCTTGTTGGTCACATGTTTGAACATGATTGTGCATGCCTGTAAACTCTTGTCACATCCAACTTCTCTTAAGAGATCACATAGGCATCAACATGGTCTATGATAAGAGACCTTCAGTGCGGACTACATTTTGTCAACTATCTCAACAATTTGTAATTTATAGCACTTCCATGTTAGTAGATGTCATCATATTGTCATCCACAATCACTGTTACGAGGGAAAAACTCTCTGTGGACAAGGGTAAACCACAAAAAACATGTATGACTGCATAAATCAACTCAATTTCATTATATTCTATATAAACTAATGTACAAGATAAGAAAGAGGCCTACCTCAATCCAACATTCGATGATGTTCCACCATTGAGCACTTCGACCCAAAGATTTATACTTGCAACAAGTTCTCAACAAACAAGCATAGAAAGTACATAGTGATACTATAAAGGGGTTAGCACATTAGACAACATAATCCATTAATAAACATTACAAACATGCCCATGGATAATAATCATATATTTGCACGATACCAATAAGACGGGAAATGAGTATTTCTATTAATAATTTATCAGTAGAAGTGACAACATTACAGACTTATGTGTCAGCACGGTTTGAAACCAATGAACCAAGTTCCTTCCAACTTGGCCTCCACCACTTCAATTCTCCACCAAAGGAAAGCTCATAAGAGAGAGAAAATGAGGTTCTCTCAACAATAGGGAAAAAACTTGGGGGTTGAACACTGTGTTCAGACTTGAGGGACAAAGGGATGTAGACTCAATATGAAGTAATTTCTCCAGAGTAACTTTTCTCTCAAAGTTTAATGCTTTCTCCACTTTTTCATAGCTCAGAATTGTGCTTTTATAGTCTTCAAAATGCAACTGAAGGGCCGATTCAGAATGTTTCCAGTATGTGGAAGGCCAATGATCATAGATCTCATGTTATGACATGGGAACCCGACTCCATTTTTGTATTTTCTGGCACAAATCCTGATGTACGTGGGCTGTAGTGGAGCAGCCTGCGTATACGCATGCTGTATAGCAGATAGTGCGCGTATATGTGGAAAAATGTGTATTTTTGGCTCTGGATTCATCAAAAAGGGATGAAAAGTATGCATAGGGAAATGGAAAAAGGCCCTCTGTGCAAGATAGCAATGGTGGGGTGAATCTTTCTATAACATATGCCCCCTAATGTGTGAGATCAAAGGAGTATTTGCGATGGTCGGAATACATTATAAATAACCTAGGGGTGGAGTGGTAGAGAACCATATGGATGAAATCGATTGCTCATTACATTCTGTACTGCCTTTGCATACATGGCTGCTAAGAATACAATGCAAATCCATGTGGAAAATATACCAAATAAGTGTCTGTGGCCATGAATAGGCAAATACAAATGCGGTTAAATGCCAAAAGTAGTCATAGTCATGAAAAAGGCATACTGAAACCAGTCTCAAAATCAATCTAAAGATATCTGTATACCATGGAGTACAATCTAATCTCCCATGATCATTGAAGTCGAATAGGTGCTGGTCCAATGAAAGGGAAGCAACAACTCAGGAAAGTTGCAACCACGTAATGATGTCTTCAAGTCTTCTACACTATCCATCAAGGGTGAAAGTATACATCATGTGAATAAAGGAGTTGAGGTCAAACATAATGAGACATCATTTGATTACAGGTCATTGAGGTATATTGTTAACAAACACAAAACAACCTACCAATAATGAAAGTAGGTATCAAGGCAATAAGTACATTCCTACAAGTGTGAATAAAGGAGTCGGTGTTGAACACTTGAGAAATCCATTGATCAGGAGTCATTGATGTATTCCCATTTGTTAATGGCGAGAGATCCTGCCACTAATGACTGCAAGCCTCAAGGTCCTCATAAAAATCTAGGTCTCATATCCATAATAAATGAGTTGTAGTTGATGGAAAGAGACCCACTGAAAGGAGAGCATTAAGGCATCTCTCATCAGTTAACACGAGGAACAAAGAAGGAGCTTCATGATTTGGTGGAGATTGGACGAAGAACATGTTCATGAACCAATAACCCTATGCGTCTTTCGCATGCACCAAATGCAAACGATATACGAGAAAGACCCTCTGAATAACAACCAATGATTAAAACTACTGACAAAGGCGAGGAAACCACCAATAAGGCTAATGTCATCCAAGACACTGCACAAATCCAAAAGTGTGAATAGATGTCTCACCGTCAAACACAAGGGAAACCACCCAGTCAGCAACCAATGATGAAATGTCGATTCCTAGGTTCAAGGTGACCTACTGATGATGCAAGTAGGGATAAGGTGCATGATAAGACCATAGTATCATGTGATTCTGAGGCAAACTAAGGGTATGGCCGACATGCAAAGTCAATATTTCTGAGGAGTGGTCAACATAGGTTGATAGACTTCCTTTGAACAAGAGCATGAGACATATGGTGGACTCTGACAACATAGACTCAATGATGTGACTATTAGATGAAGGAGGCATAAATAACATTCTCTATAGGGGCTGGAAGAGAAACTAGTCAGTAGAGAAAACTCTGTAACGAGATCATTTTCCTAAGGCCAGGCTAAACCCAAAATTATGATGACACCAGGACTCAATAATTTTGTGCTCTATTCAAAGGTGACACGACTGCTACCAATTATAATATAGGAGGAAACGAGTGTCATAAGTAAGCAAAACTAGTTCCAACAGTGGAACATACCTATGCTCAATTGAAGGAAATGCACGTGGGATATGCACCCTCAGGGTGATGTTCCCTCCAGGGTATAGGGTGTCAAACTGTGAAGGATATAAACAAGGCTCTTCTTGGTTGAGGATGCAAAAACTGCTTAGGCAACGGTTTATAATGTAGAGCAAGAACCAACTAAAGGCTCAATATTGCAAGCAAGGGTATGAGATGCAATCACAAATTAACGCCAAAAAATATCCTTTTTTATGTCTTGTAGTCTACTTAGTTTGAAAAAGGGTAAACTTGTGCCAAATAGACATCTTTTCAAATCCAATCTATGAGTGTGAAAAAGACAAGTTCACTTGACAATCTTTTAACGAGTGTGAAAGGGACAAATCACTCGGCAATATTTTCAGTTTTTAGACGAGTAAGAAAAGAGCTTAACTAAGACTCATTTTTGGGAGTCTGCAGGGAATAAGGCCACATGTGCATGAATGAGAAATGAGGCTCATCATAAGGTCATGCATTGAGTTATAATGGACTTTCGGTCCTAAGGAAAATCTTGGCATGGACACCAAATGACAAAGAGGATCTAACTAGGGTGCCCATGTTTGGTAAGTCTCTACCATTTATTAGCGAAACTATTTATAGCATACGGGAGGTTCCGTGTTGCAACAAATGGGTTCGTACCTAAGGCGTAAAAAGTGGTAGTTGAAGGATAATGAAAAAATGCATGATGGAGTGGATACCTATCCTATATGCTAGGTTATGAAAATACCTGCCCGAGGTGACGAACGACCAATCATGACGTTGAAATTTGCAAGAAAACTGAGTCAAAACTACAAAAAACCAGCACAAAACCACTCTTGAATTAGTCCATTAGGTGAAAAAATAGCATGAAACTATATAAAGTAGGTAAAAATAGCTTATAAATAGTAATGAAATAAAAAATTACTGTATCATTTTGATTTTTACCCAAATAGTGCAATTTGGACCAAAATAACTCCAAGATTCAAACGACGATTGCAAGAGGATCAGGCAACGAAATCACAAACCATTTGGATCAGGTAACTCTTCATCTCATCCTCTTCAAATTTAGTGGATTACATTTTTGAATGACGTTTCAATTTTTTATTTTTTGAGGGCATCAACTAGGATTTTTGGTATATGCGGGTTGCCTTTGTTGAGGTCGCATGTATGACGAGGTATACACTCTTGTGTGAACCACAGGGATCCTGTATTAAGCCCTACAAATGATTGTGTGCAAAGAAAACCGCGTATAGGTATGCAAATGGAAAAAAAGAGGGGTTCTAAGTCAAAAATTGATTTGTTTTTTGCAGGATGGTCTTGGAATGGAGAGAGCGAGAGCATGAGGAGGTAGATGCAACTGTGGATCGATATCCGGTGGCTCAAGCGGCTCTAAAAATATGTGGCTTGTACAAATTTTGGGCTCTCAAAGGAATGAGGGACCAAGTGAGGTTGTTGGAGATGTTGGTGGGTTACTAGGACCTTGATAGTGAAATCTTTATCCTTGATAGACAACCATTGAGGATTGAGGTAGAGGACATCTACTTCTTGAATGGTCTATCATGCCGAGGGGAGGTTTTTGAACCTCAAGTCACGTGGAGTGGGGAGTGGGATGAATATCGAGGAGTATATCGATGCCCACTGTGTAGCAGGGACTCCCAAGGTGGGAAGCCAAGTCCCCATCCGGTCAATAAGTAACCTCAGTTTGAAGATCATTGTGCTGGTGCTTACCAGGATCATAGGTTTAGCCTTGTTGCATCAAGCATTGAGACTGCTTATTTTTTATGCAGTAGAGTGTGATAGACCCACTGTCTATGATTGGTGTACCTCACTGCTGGACAACATGAAAGGTCAGTTGATAGAGTGCAAACAGGGGAGTAAGAAAAACTTCGGGTTTTCCTCTATTCTTTGCAGTTTCTTTTTTGAGAAGGTTCTAGGTCTGGGACCTAGAGTGGAGATCCTTCCTAGAGAACCATGTGATCTAGCCATGGCACGGTGGATCAAGGTCATGAGTTGAGAGGGGGGAGGTAGGGTATCGACACCCTACAATGATGATTTTTTATTTTGGTGGCGGAAACAATTCATTGCTATGTAAAACTATCCCTATGCGGGGATCGATTTTAGAGGAGATCCAGATATGCCACTTCCACCAGGGGCCGCCTACGGTGATATAGGTAACAACTTTTTTTAAATATTTCATTTTTTTTTGTATTTTTGTATTTAAGGAACAATTTTTTTTTTTTTTTTGGATGGTGCTTAAATATTAACTAGACACTTGTGTAATCGCATAAGTGGGTCCGCGACGTCTAGAGGGATTTATTTGACATAGACTGAGGAACCATGGAGATGAGGCGGTGGGAGGAGAAGCGGAGAGAGTCTTACAAAACGTGCAGGGAAACTTGTCTCATTTGACACAACGAGTTCCTATGTTTCAGGTAGAGGATATACCTGAAGCCATGCAACGACAGGTGGTTGGTGTACCTAAAGCATGGGTATGACTCTTACTATGTCTTGCAAATGTCGTGGTTTGATACCATGACACACATTCGATGCCACAGGCGTAGATGTCGTGGGATATGTATACTGGATGTATATGTGTATTGAGGGTTTTAGCCCTAATTTTGTAATATAAACACCATATTTTGAAATATATAAAAAGGGATCTTCGGCTTTACTTATATCTTACAATGTGTACATTGATTTAATGGTTTTCTTTTCTTTATTAATGTGACAAATGCCAATCTAAAACGTAATTAGCGTAGGCATAAGATACATGATTAGAACTCCTAGGAATGTGATAATATGTAATAAAATCAAATTGTCTTTCTAAAAGATGTACTCGTAGGAATCAACGGAGTAAAGTAGGATCACGCACGCAGTAACGATCATTCAACTGACATACTACTAACTGGGAATCCAAGCAAACTTCTAAAGAGCGAATACCATGCAAGATAGTATCGCACAAAAGTTCTATGACGACGCTATATTCGGCCACATTATTCATGAATGTCCCTAGGCATATTCCACCTGAAGACACTAGCATAACCTCGGGTGAGTGAGCCACCCAAGTGGCAGAAGCTAAGTTCCATGTATGACGACTGTCTCCGTCTGCGAATCCTAGGTAGACCGAAGACTCCGTTGACATTTGCCAACAAAGGGAAAACTTGATAATCAAGATAAAGACAAAAGAAAAGGGGGAAAGAGATGTATATACACTAAATTTACATTAGTATACAAAGATATCCTCCCAATCTCAGGGCTCAAGCATAGTACCTTTTCAAGTAGAGCCCATTTCTGGGCTCGACCAATTTATTCCCTTCACAATCTTCTAACTCGTAGGCTCCTTTTTCTAGAACACGTCACACGATGTAAGGACTATGCCACATGGGTTTAAACTTGCCTTCCCCTAGTGGTTCTTTGGCTTGGTGATACAAGAGGACCAAGTCACCCTCAACATACAACCGGGGATAGATAGACTTGTCGTATTGAACCTTGACATGTTTCTTGTTTGCCTCGATAGCCGTAAAGGAGTTCTGATGCTGCTCGCCAAGACTCTCTAGGTGCACAAGGCATCGCTCTAAGTCTGAAGTGTCAGGTAGGAGCTCGACTGCCAACTTGAGAGAAGGGATTTCGCATTCAACAGGAAGGATCGAATCCACACCATGCACTAACTGAAAAGGGGAAAAACCGGTGGTAGTCTTAATCAAGGTTCGGTATGCCCAAAGCACGGGATATAGAATGATGTTCCAGTTGGAATTACTCCGACTGATTTTTTTTTGCAAATGGTCTTGAGAGACTTGTTGATGGCCTCTACTTGCCAATTTTCCTAGAGGTAATAAGGGGATGAATGACCATGTCTAAACCCCAACTTAGATGCTAGTTCTACCATCATTTCATTCTGAAAGTGACTGCCATGATCAGTGACAATATCACTTGGGATATCGAACCGGGCAATAATTTGGTTGAACATGAAGAAGGCTGCAATCTTCCCATAGGATTTTACGATAGGCATGGCCTCAGACCATTTGTTAAAGTAGTCAATGGACACGATAATGTGTTGATGCCCCCCAACCGAAGTTGGGTTGCAATCGACAAAATCTACGTCCCACTTGGTGAAGGGACCGACGGTAATGACTGGGTGAAGAGGGGCTGGATGCAAGTCCCTTTTCCAAGTGAACACCTGGTAGGGGTGACACTTCTTAACTTCTTCGATACAATATTTAAAGATAGTAGGCCATAAATAACCGGCTCACATGATTTTTTGGGCTGTCGCAAGCCCGGATAGGTGACCACCGCAAGCCCCTTTGTGGCAATCGTTTAGGACTGACTCAACTTCCTCATGAGTTAATAAACAATGCAAGATATTATCTACTCCTCGGTGATACAAAGTTTTTCCGATGATGGTATAATTTTTGGCTTGGTATCTAACACACCGTTGATCATCTCGTGAGGGATGCAGAGTGAACTTCAAGGTTTGAAGATATAAAACAATGTCTCCATACCAGGGGTCAAATGACGAGACAAGGAAAATGTGTTCGTCCACAAATGAATCAACATGGATAACATCCTCACCTAATCGTGGAAAATCATATATTAACTCTGCAAAAACTAGCGATTTCTTGGACTTGGCCAAAGAAAAGTCGAGATCGAACTCTTGTAAGATGACAATCCATTTATTATATTTCCCCCCTATGATACGCCTGGTAAGGACGTATTGAAATGGATTGACATCAACAACCAAAGTAGTCTTGCAAAGAAATATATAGTGACGTAAACGTTGGAATGCATGAACGACAACCAAAGATATCTTTTCAATGTGAGAGTAATTAAGCTTAGGAATGACTAAATTTCAACTAAGATAGTAGATGACGTGCTCATGGAGCTCATCATCCTCCTAAACTAGAACCATACCAATCATCTCTGGGGACGCGACAATATACAACGAGTAATCTCTACTGTAATCAGGGGATTTCATCAAAGGTGACGATACTAAGGATTTATTCAAAGCGTTGAAAGGCTCCTGGGCTCGCTCATCCTAGATAAAAGGTGTGTCCTTCTTCAAGAGGCGCATGAAACCCTTAGTGATATTGGCATAATTCACTATGAATCGATGTAGAAAGTTATCTTTCCCTTTAAACCTTGAAGTTGTATAATCGTGTACAGGGGAGGCAACTAAAGTATTGCCTCAACCTTAAGAGGATCTACCATGATCCCGGTCTCAGAAACTAAAAATCCTAAGAGATGACCAGACTTAACACAAAAGATGCATTTGTGAGGGTTTAACCGGATTCTATAGTAACGACATCTTTCAAAAACTAGCCAAAGGTGTATAACATGATCCACTCTCTTGCGAGAGTGAGTAGAAAGATCATCAAGGTAGGCTTCGAATATGTGCTTGAGATCATGAAAATTGAAATTGATGGCACGTTGGAAGGTTGCTCCAATGTTTTTAAGGCCGAAGGGAATTTTCCAGTATGCAAAAGTACCCCAAGGACATATAAATGTCGTCTTGTGTTGGTCCTCAGGTTTGATTTGGATTTGGTTATAGCCTGAAAATTCATCCATAAAAGAAAATATCTCACTTCCCACACACTCATCAAGAATATAATCAATGAAAGGCATGGGGAAGTTATCTTTATGACAAGCCTTTTCCAGGTTGCGAAAGTCCATACACACACGGATGGTTCCTTGTTTTTATTCACAGGAACGGGGTTGGATACCTATTTGGTCAAGGGAACTGGGTAGATGAAGCCAACGTTAAGTAGCTTCTCCACCTCTTCCTTAATAATAAGGGCCTTCCTGGGATTTATAGCTCTAAGATGTTTTGGAACAAGTTTAGCATCCGGGTAAGTTCTAATCTCATGTTCGACAATACGAGGGTCAATCGCTGACATCTCTTCACATGACCAAGTGAATATATCTTGAAATTATTTGAAGAGTTTGGTGTAGATCATAATTTCTTCTGGCGAACAATCCGCACCTATATTTACGCTCTCAATCTTGTCAGGGGTAAGAGAGATATCGATCGAGACGGTAGGAGAAATACTTGCCATATTTCCTTCAGCATAAATTCCATGAGTATCAAGTGGAACTACAACGTGATCGACTATATCCCTCAAGGTAAACTGAAATTCATCTTGCTCGATTATTTCAAGACTTGGGAGAAAATAAGATTGATGATGCATATCATCCCAAGGTCTCTTAGAACCATTCATGGCTTCGAGGATGGATTCATCCGAAGGCAAAGTCTCATCTAAGAAATCATGCGAACAAGACAATGAGGTGGCCCATACAGGCCTAAGAATATGATTCTCCTCGTCCGTCTGTGAGGTAACAGAATCGGGATCGGCGGAAGAGTCAAGAACAACTTGATACACAATCTCCGCTACTAATAGTGGCATAGCCATGCTAGCATGCAACTGACCTTCACTCGATGAAGTCGGGGAAGGTAGGGTCCATGGATCACTAAGATAGGAAGTGTGGAAAGGAATGGACCTCGCTGCTAAAGCAGGCCTACTAGACATAGCATAAACGTGGTGAATCAATGTCGAGAAGTCGAAGGTACCCATGAGGGAATAATACATTCCGACGTCGATATTCTCAGTTGCTGCCTGAGAATTGTCGATCACAGGGATCGACGGTCCAAAAGACATGTTAGGACTAGAGTACGCAAATGATAACTGGTTGATAGTCATGATCTCCCCTTGATGAGGAAAACAAAGTGTACGAAAGACAGATAATATGACAATGACCATAGCATAGGTCCAATTGCGACCTAGTAATAGGTTATAATCAAGAGGTGCATCAACTACCTCTACCTCCACCTCTACCATCTTCCCACCTAACTGGACCAAAAAGGCAGAGAGAATACCGTGAGGGTGGAACGAATGACCGTCAAATGTAGTCAACATGTTCGATGACTTGGAAAGGGTCGGAGAACTGAGAGCTTTCCAACAGATTAGGGACATCATGCAGGTGGCATCACCTTCATCAACGACTGCTCGTTTAATAGTATACTTGGAATACTCCACCTGGATTTGGAAATCCACATGGTAGTGTAAGCGAGGCTTCACATCCGTGACGTCAAACTTGATAACTTTCGAGCCACTAGGTTCTAGAGCTCCTAAGGAAAAGATTAAGGCATTCCTCTGTGATGGACATGTCTGGAGTACCTTCAAATCCGACATCGCACAAGGGGTTTGGCTCAGATCCTCAATGATAGAGTAGTTCTGGGCGGCTCTAGTATTAGGGTTGTGAGTAGAGCACTTGAGTACTCCTTTCGGAATATGAGGCGGTGGCTCTAGTTTCTCAATCTATAGGTTCATCTCCAGAGGGGGAGGAGGGGATTCTAGAATGGTACTAGCTTTTGAAGAGCTATAATCTTGAGAGTGGGTGGGCATATCAATTTTTGCGTTGACCATATTTATACAAACACGGTCACCATCTTGTGACGATGGGTTTTGACTTCCACTGGGCACATTTTTGGCATTCTAAGAGCTCGAGGTTAAGTGCTGGTTGTGTGGGAATGGATTTATCAGCACAACGGGCAATAGATTTAAAATCCTCACAGCCTCCGCGAGTTTGGGGCATAAATGTGTAAGGTGGTCATTGATACAAATTTTACAAGGAAACTTAACCTTACGTTTCTCTTTCTTTTCCTCTCCAGCATTATCATTCTACTTCCCATTATTATATTTGTCTTTGGGCCCTTTACCATTTTCCCCACCCTTACGATTGTTTCGACCTTTCCTTTTATTCCCATCTGGTTACTGGTCACCATTTGGGTTTTTCGATGATTGCATGGAATGTACATCCACTGACTGGGTGGGTTTGGAGGATGCAGACGAAGCTGATCCTCTGGCAGACTTTGTCATTGAGTCTGTGGACTTTACATTAGCAGACCCTACAATGCCATCAACATGAGGTCTGGGTTTTTTCCTAGGATCGTAATTTGACTACGGTGCTTCTAGAAGAAGGTGATATAACATCCCAGACTGAGCATATATTAAATCTAATTGCTGGGCTCTAAAGATAAATTATTCCTCGTTGGAGACCCCAGAGGTGGAAATGTCCTTCGAGTTAGGAGGGTGCAAAGACTTTAGGAACCATTCTAGGAGAAAGGCCGGGGGTATAGGAGTATTAATGAACCACCTCCGTCTATGCCACTCCTGGATATGATCTGAGATGTGAGTGGCGGTGTCTTGGCATAAATTCAACAAAATTTCGAGGCCAACATCATAATGAATGGGCAATTGAAAGTGGTTGACAAAGGCCACCACCAACTAATTAAATGACCCATATGTCCCCCTAGGTAGCTCAATGTACCATTGTGAAGAAACTCTAATGAGAGTGCATTGAAACGATCATAATCTAATAGAATCATGGTTCAGGGAATTTGATGAGCACCAAAGGTGAAATATAGTAATGTGTTCACTTGGGTCCTCTCCATTCTTACCCTCAAACTTTGGAATGTCTGAAGGAATTTTGGTGAGGACGGGGGGCCATGTGGGATCATGAATCACCGGGTTGTTCATTAACTTAGACAATCTGGTAGATTGAGCATGGCTAGAAAAGAGAGATGGGGTTGCAACATCTGGCTCCATCCTCCTACAAAATATTGTGTGTTGGGAAATGCATTCCATCTAGGATTCTGGTAAGAACCAAAGCCCTATCCGGAATTATAAGGCCCTCCTCCGGGCTGATTTGTATAGGGTGGGATGGGCATCATTCCAGCATGAATGTTCTGATAAGGATTGTGAAAATTCCCCCCCATTCGGATTGTATCTGGGTTGGGGGTTGCCCAAAGTGTAATACTAACCTCCTCCAGGTGGGAACCTAGAGGATTGAAGTGGATTCGTCATGCCAAAAGTATTGGTTGGAATCGACACCGAGGAGGTAGGGATATAGGGCGGAACTTGTCTGCCAGCTGGGTTGTTCCATCCAGTCGTAGAAGGATTAGACCCGTGGTTAAGAACAGGGACACTTTCTACATTAGGATTCGTTTGGGGGATATGATAACCACCAAATGGGAAAGGAGTGTAAGGAGGTGTAGTGCCACCAATTCCAAGGCTAGCATTAGGGCTAGCAGCTGGGATGGCAGTTGAAAACTGCAAAGTGAAGTTAGGCATACCATAAGAAAATGGACTAGAAGCCATAGGGATGGACTGAACATTGTAACTCGACAAGTGACCGGAACCCCCAAAAGGGTTCAAGGAAAGAGATGAAGCATTAACTACGGGCTGAGCCATAGTACCGGTATAAGCCTCCGACACTGCAACTGTAGTGGCTGCATGAGTTGAGGGGGTGCCATTAACTATAATGGGTATGGGAGTCGAAGAACTCCCAATGTTATGAATACTAGACTTAGTACTCATCCTTGTGGAACCATAAGTCTGAAAGGTGGATGTGTGTGTACCACTTCTAAAAAATATACGCCTTTTAGAAGGCAAGAACCCAAAATCCAGTGGTAACTGTAACAACCGACAAGACTGGCGAGGATGCTGGTCCAACTCCATGACAACTTATGACTTGAAAAAGTATTCTAAGGCCAACTAGTAGTCAAAGAACATACCAAAAAGTCAAACGACCAATATGCATGCAAACGGGCTAAAGTGGCTGAGTGGCCTCCCTCGCTAAAGAAGGTATGTCTCATCCAAGAGGGACCTGAGACTCCTTGCTAAAGTTTGGAGGTAATAGAATCAGTTATAGGGGCCCTCGTGGGCTTAACAACTAGTCGGTCAGATCCTCCCGGAGAGGTAATCCTCCATAAAGGCTGTGTGTTTTCCGACCCCTATTTGACCCAGGGTACAAGAAGAATAACCCCTACAAGTAACCTATGAGATACCTAAGTCAAGCAACTAATAAATCATTGTATAACCGATGCACAAGCGACCAGTCATAAGTACGGATCATCGTATGGGCAGGGTAGAAAAGCTCAAAACCTTGAAAGCACCGCCTCTCATAGAGGTATTGTTATAACCCTAAATTGCAGCACACATGCTTACCTGGCATCAGGCCAACTCATATCCCTTCTTTGCCAAAAAACTACTGAACAACTCTTCTAAAAACTCAATTTTTAAAAAGAAAACGCTAGCAGGCCCACTACAGCCCGCGGGAAAACACTCGAAGGCCCACTACAGCCCGCAGGCAAACGCTAGCAGGCCCACTACAACCCACGTTT
>ML778227.1:427388-448095 GCA_009831015.1 Picea engelmannii
TCTTTTCCATGCTTGTGTGTGAAAAAGGGGTTTGAGTATTGGGGTGATAGGTTAAAAGTGTTTTCTTTAAGGTCATGATCTGCGTACAAGTTCAGCCCTAGCTTGTTAGTCCATAGGGTATTATTTCCCAACAATAGGTATGGGTACTAGCAAGATCCCCAAATACAAATAAATCCATAGAAATATCTTTGACGCTAGGTGAGTATCCAGGGGTTATCCCTTCAACTAACTTTGCATGACCTTGTGATTAAATCCGGTGTGAGCGGAGCCTCTTGATCTTACCAATTATACAATGGACTTTTCAACTCCTTGTCTCAGACACATATGTTGATTTAATTTCCTTGGAGAAGTTTACTCACAAAATCCTATTCCAAGGCACTAAATCCTAGACTAGTTTGTGCACCCTAACAATAAAATTGTGACTAATCAATTTTAGTTTAAAACGTAAATTTTATTGTTCGTGATTACTCAAAAAGGGTATGGAAGTGAAACTCATGATGTTATGACTCTGGAAGAAGATAAATATGAATATAATGCAAAGTCTATATTTAACTTTTCAATGAATGATATGCTAATAAAAATAGTGCAATTTTCAATTTCAACTTTGCAATTCAAAAGTAAAATGCAATCTTTCGCTAAATGCACTAAGCTAATGATACGGGTTCAAAGACAAAAATGCTAACCAATGCAAAATGCCTATTTTTTTGTATTTTCAATATATTAAAGAGAAAATGCATAGACTGAAAAGCAACCTGATATATAAATTCTACTGTGTATAAACGAAATAACTCAAGCAGAATACCAAGCAGCCAAGCAACCAACCCAGGGTTCAAGGACAAATACAAAATGAAAAACAATGAGTAAGACTACGCCCATAAATTCAACTCCAAACAGGTTTGCTGTCAACCCAGAGAAGCTCAACAGGCACTACAAAGACCTAAGAAGGCTCAACAAACATCAAATCCCACCCAACAGTCACTAAACCAAGAAAACAAGCAAGGGAAAGTGGTATACACACCTATTCAGAAGAACAATGCGTATATACGTAGCTTGCAGTGAGACAACACGCATGTATATGCGATTGTCAAAGAAAAAGGAGCGTACATGCTTTAAAACAAGGCCAAAGAAGGGAAAAAAGTCTGAAAACTCAGACTTAGAGTGAACATAATCTGTCAAGCAGTGATATGACAAGAAACACAAAGGAAAAAGAGCAAATCAAGAAGAAAAAATACTTCAACCCTTAGAAGGAATATCTCTCCCCCAGTGGAGCCACCAATTCTGTTACGAGGGAAAAAATCTCTATGGCCAAGGGTAAACCACAATAGACATGTATGACTGCAAAAATCAACTCAATTCCATTGTATGCTATTTAAACTAACGTGCAAGATAAGAAAGAGGTCTACCTCGATCCAATGTTCGATGATGTTCCACCATTGAGCACTTCGACCTAAAGCTTTATAGCTGCAACAAGTTATCAACAAACAAGCATAGAAAGTACATAGTGATACTGTAAAGGGGTTAGCACATTAGACAACATAATCCATTAATAAACATTACAAACATGCCCATGGATAATAATCATATATTTGCACGATACCAATAGGACGAGAAAGTAGTATTTCTATTAATAATTGATCAACAAAAGTGACAACATTATAGACTTTTGTGTCAGCACGGTTTGAAACCAAGGAACCAAGTTCCTTCCAACTGGGCCTCCACCACTTCAATCCTCCACCAAAGGAAAGCTCATAAGAGAGAGACAATGAGGTTCTCTCAACAATAGGAAAAGAGCTTGGGGACGAACACTATGTTCAAACTTGAGGGACAAAGGGATGCAGACTCAATATGAAGTAATTTCTCTAGAGTAACTTTTCTCTCAAAGTCGAATGCTTTCTCCTCTTTTCCATAGCTCGGAATTGTGCTTTTATAGTCTTAAAAATGCAACTGAAGGGCCAAGTCATAACGTTTCCAGTATGTGGAAGGCCAAGGATCAAAGATCTCCTATCGTGACATGGGAACCCGACTACATTTTTGTATTTTCTTGCACAAATCTCGATGTACGTGGGCTGTAGTGGAGCAACCTACGCATATGCATGATGTATAGCATATAGGGCACATATATGTGGAAAAATGTGTATTTTTGGCTCTGGATTCATCAAAAAGGGATGGCAAGTCTGCACAGGGAAATGGAAAAAGGCCCTCCGTGCAAGATAACAATGGTGGGGAAAATCTTGCTATAACAATCACATGATATGATCATACCATTGTTGTCATCTATACACAAACAAATTTTCATTGAGCACTTTGTTAAACAATAAAATAAACAAACTCCCCCTATAGTGTTGACATCAATGACACAAAACACAAACTATCCAACATTCTCCCCCTTGTCATTGATAGAAACCACTACGTAATATATCTCTTTCTCCCCTTGTGAGTATTACTCCCCCTGTAGGTATGCTGGAAATGCGACTTAGCCATGGGTCACTGTTAATTTATTTATTCATTTTCTCCCCCATGTGTCTCTCCAATGCACAGTTCTATTGACTGATGTTTTACTGCATTATCTCCCCCTTTGACAACAATGACAAGACTCCCCATGTCAATAACTCTCCTCCCGAGGATCATGAATTTTCCCTTGTGTATTTCAAGGGGCTACTTCAGAATTGTTGTCGGTAAAACTTTGTACACAGTCACTATTTGTAGCTATTTAACATTGATCTAGGCAAGCCCTTCTGATTCTTTTACTGCAACTGATACAAACATTCAAGGCCTAACCAAATTTATCATGTCTCCATGCAAACTCCCCTTATCAAATATGTTGTTGTCTTTGTCATTGGTGTACTGTGAGTGCTTCTGAAAATCCCTTTTTGGAAGGCTGCTGAATACACTCTATTTGCATTGAATTTTCCTTGGGTTCTATTAACTCCCCCTGGGATAGTGCTTCTCATTCTCGATCTTTAGATATTTATGTTTCTACAACATGCAATCATATGCACTCTCCCCCTGAGTTTTTGGTTATGTTGGGATCCCAACAACTTTCAACTGTACTATTTATAGAGAAATGGGAATGACTCCCATCTTCCGTCAGAGATACTCAAATGTATCTCTATGTAGGGGTTTGGTAAACATATCTGCAATTTGTTACTTGGTAGGAACGCACTCCAAATTGACAGTGTTATCATTCACTTATTCCCTCAAAAAATGATATTTGATTGAGATATGTTTTGTCTTTGAGTGCATCATTGAGTTCTTGGAAATACTTATGGAACCTGGTGTTGTCATATAGTATAGAAATTGGTTTCTTGTATTCTACCTTAATGTCTTGTAAGGATTGCTTCATCCAAAGGATTTGTGTACAACGTGATTTTGATGCAATGTACTCTGCTTCTGTTGTGGATAAATAAATTGAGGACTATTTCTTTCTTAACCAGGATACTAAACAACTTTCCAAGAAGAATGCTCCACCATTTGTGTTTTTCCTATCATCAACATTGCCTTCCCAATCTACATCAATGTATGTTGTTAGAGTAAAATTATTTCCTTTTGGATACCACAGTCCAAAATCCATTGTGCCCTTCAAGTATCTAAGAATTCTTTTGACTGCCATCACATGTGATTCTTTTGGTGCAGATTGAAATCTTGCAACCAATCCAACAACTCACATAACATCAGGCCTTGATGCAATTACATACTACCAATCTTTGATCTATACCTGGTGTGATCTTCCTCTGCTGATTCATCATCCTTACTCAGCTTGCAACTTCTTATCATGGGAGTACTGACAAGCTTGTAATATTCCATCTTCAATTTCTTTAACATCTCCTTAATGTATTTTATTTTAGAAATGAATATGTATTTATTTGACTCCGATATTTGCAGACTGAGAATGAAGGACAACTCACCCAGCATGGATATCTCAAATTATTTTTTTATGTTATTTGAGAACCTTTGAGTAAGATCATCAAAGTCGCTTCCAAATATGATATCATCTACATAGACCACAATGAAAATCATATTTCAATTTTATTCTTTGATGTAAATATTACTTTCTTTCATTCCTCTCTTGAATCATTGTTGTTGTAGGTACTTATCAAGACTTGAGTACCAAGATCTATGTTCTTCCTTCAGACTATAGAGGGATTTCTTCAGTTTGCACACAAAGTCTTGATTTTCTGACAACTGAAATCCCTCAAATTGTTCAATGAATACTTCCTCTTCCAAATTTCCATTTAGAAATGCATATTTAACATCCATTTGATAGAATTTGATACTCTTGTAGGTGAAAATACCAGAAAAATTCTAATGGCTTCTAGTTTGGCTATTGGAGCAAACGTTTCATCAAAGTCTACCCCTTCAACTTGATCATATACTTTACATACAAGCCTTGCCTTATTTATTACTACTTGTCCATCCTCATTCAATTTGTTCCTAAAAACCCACTTGGTGCCAATTAGTTTCTTGTCTTTTGGTCTAGGAACTAGCTCCCAAGTTTCATTTTTCTCAATTTGATCTAATTCTTCATTCATAGCATTAACCCAATTTTTATCTCTGGTAGTTTCCTCAAAGTTCTTGGGCTCTATTTTAGACAAAAAAGACATATTTGCATGTTTTGGTGATCTCATCAATTGTCCTCTTGTTTGGACACCTTTGTTGTTCTCTCCAAGAATTAGTTCTTCATGGTGGTTCTTTTGAACATATATTGAGGGGCTCTTTGTGTCTTGTCTAGGAGCTTCCTCTTCTTCTTCTTCTTCTTCTGCATTATCTTCCTCATAATATTTCTCTTCTTCTTCTTCCTCTGCATTATCTTCCTCATTTTCTTTCTCTTCATCACTATAGCTTGTTATTGTTGGCTAGTCATTTGTTTGCATCTTGATCCTTCCAGGATTTTCATCACCCACTCTTACATTTTCACTTTCAACAATTTTGTCTAATCTCATATTTAAACATTTGTAAGCTTTTCTTTGAGAGGAATACCTAGGGAAAATACCTTCATCACATATGGAGTCAAACTTTCCAAGGTTTCCATCATCTCTTTTTATGTAGCATTTGCTTCCAAAAACCTTAAGGTGTTTGACATTTTCTATCCCGCCTTTCCACAATTCATATGGAGTTTTGTCATTGTTAGCTTAGAGCTATGATCTATTCAGAATATAGACAGTTGTTTATACTACATCCCTCCAAAATATATCTGACAATTTATCTTGATTTAGCATAGTTCTGGCCTTTTCTTGTATAGTCCTATTTTCCCTTTCAGTCACTCCATTTTGTTGAGGAGTTATTGCAGTTGAGAAGTGTCTTCTTATTCCATGATCTTCACAAAATTAATTAAACTCATCTAAGGTGAATTGTCCTCCATTATCTGACCTTAGGCATTTGATCTTCAAATCTGTTTCATTTTCAACTAATGCTTTGAATGCTTTAAACTTCCCAAAGGATTATAATTTATGCTTGAGAAAGGATACCCAAGTCATTCTTTTGTAATCATTGTTGATGCCTAAAAGTGCAATGACGAATACTATGCTCGCAAATGATTGCCAAGATTTATTATATATTATATTAATAATAAACTAGTAGGTGGGACCCCCTTGTTAGACTTGTGGCGCTATGGTGGATATGTTGCACTTATATTTTGTTGCTTATGTGATAGTAACAACACAATATTCTACCGATCTTTTTTTCAAATCATGGTTTAAAACGTTAGGGTGACATGTGATGGTTGGTTGATTAATATATGGTACTAGATGGCTTTGATGACCTCTCACAAAATAAGTTAAGGCTTCCCTGTGGATGAAATGAATTATGATTAGTTTTGATATTGCACTAATTGGTTTAAATGGTCTTGATAAAAGATAATAATGGAGCTCTTTTGATAAAATAACTATACTTAAGCTCTAATGCTATGTATTATTGTGACAAAGAAGTGGTGCACTAAACCCTTGCTACTATAGTTATGCACCTTGTTGAATGTTATATGTTGATGCACATGGGGTAATTTTTCTGACACATTGTTATTTTTAAGAGTTTGGAATTACAAGGGTGGTGCACTATGCAAAAGTGATATGGAAATGGTCATTTGGTTTATTATTTGTTTAGTGCTATAGTGAATTGGTTGGATTGTACTTAGAATTGAATGAGGTTGGAAGGGAGAAGCAATGTGCATTTACTGCACGACACTCAAACTCCCCTCGATCCTATCACCCTAGTCATTCATGCATTTTGGTTTTGGCTCTGGTAGTTGATGCTTCTCTACACTGTTCGGTCGTGAAGGAGGCATACAATCTAGTTTTCTTCCTTGCATAGGATTTTCCAAGTATGGATTCCTTACTCTTCAATCCATCATGGTTACTCTTCCCTTTGAATCAACTTTTGGCTCAGGATTGCTTGTGGTATGTGTGTTTCTTAAGTTGTTATGGGATATTTGAACTATTTATTGGTTTTGTGTCCGTGGGTTCTTATGGTGATTATTCTGGACCGTTGGCACTTTGAAAATAAATGGTTATGCTCTCCTTGCTGTGTGTAATCTTTGCATGGGTTTATTTATAAAATGGCAGTGAAGCCTACTCGGTCATGGCTTTGGTTTTGGGTCTGGATTCTCTATGAAAATTGATTATTATGATTCGACAAAGCTCTGAGATTTGCACGTATCCTATTTATGGATTGCTACAACAAGTCTCTGTGTTTAAGCTTCCCACTCAATGTTCATATTTGTGGCTAGTATTTTTGACCCTGTGGGTTGCAATATGAACTGTTGAAAGATTAAAGTGTTTTTTCCTTGTCTTGGCAAAACCCCAAGCTGCTAGCTATCATTGTGTTTCCCTCACTAACACATTTTCCTGGAGAACATTGCACAACATGGGTTTAACATCACCCAGAAGTTAATAGAATCATTGTGGATGCTTTCTGGTCGGGCATGGGTTTGTGCTTAGTCGCTCATATTACAGTGTTGTTTAAGATATTGGCTTCATTTTGTTTCCTATTGGAAGTGGTTGACTTTTGTTTTAGTAACCCTCACAACCGAGAGTATTGTCACTTGTTATGGGTCTGTGGTAAATTGTGAAAGGCATGAGCCGTCTGCGCTTTTCGAGGACTTAATCCTCTGATCAAACCACCTACTCTTACCCTGCACTTGCTATTTTTAAACCCTAAATATGATTTGTTATCATTTTACTCTAGTTCGATGGTTGATAAAGCATTGTGTGTACTTGGTTGCTTGGGAACAATTTTGGTTGGGTCCCTCATTTAGAAAATTTTGAAGAAGTTTGTACATACTGATTTATATGAAGCTTAGGCTCGAAGAGTTTCATGTTATTTGATTCAAATGTTATGTTGTTTAAATTAAGAGACACTTGTGTGCAAATTGATTGGGGCTCGATAAAAAGTTATAACACCTAGTTGATTACTTTGGATAGTGTTTAAATAATGGATGGACACAAATGGTTATAGATATTGTGCATGTTCCTATTGGCTTTAAAGAATGAGTATTGGATATTAATTGTTGTAAGAATTGTGCGTATTCCTGGTGGTTTTAAAAAGATTTAGCATTGGAGTTATGAATGGTTGTGGCTCAAAGGGTTATTGTGGGTTATCATATTGATTGCAATGTTGTTTGTTATGATTGCTATACAAAGATACGAAGGCTGCTGTAATTGAATATTTCTAGGCATACAGATTACTGTTTGGCAACCAAGAAGCAATTTGTAAAGGAAGTAACATTTTAAATTATGATTTTGAAAGTGAATACTGTTGAACTTTGAAGGTCGGAACAAAGATTTGTTTGATTGCATGTTTTGATTTATTTTTATATGAGCAATATCCATTTTATTTACCTGTCATTCTACCACTTTTCTCTCATTATATTCCCCTCATAATCCCAATTTCATTTTGGCATCCCTGTTCTGTGAAATAAATTAAAAAGTTCTGTGTAACAATGACAAAAGAGATAACACAACAATGGTTGGCAACTGATATTTTGGTATTTATTTACACAGTTAAATTATTTAATTAACTGTTGAACAATATTCGTGTATTAATCCCCTATCATTATACCACTTTTATCTCATTACACTCCCACCATATGTCCCATGAACCCTATCACCCCTTGTTCACTTGGCGATTGTTAAATGGTTTGTTATGGATGGATTTGCTTGTATCTTGTGTCAATTTATGAGATAATTTTTTATTCATGGAAGCATAATGTCATGTATGGTTTATTAAGGGCTTAGTTACTGATGAAATTCTAGTACAGGATGAGTTTCTTCAGTAGGGGAAACCATGGTAGAAATAACAGAGGTAGAGGAAATTGGAACATAGGGCTTAGAAGGCCTAGATTTTCCATTCATTTTGATGTTGATCCCCAAGAATTGAACCAGTTGTTCCAAGCTGGGTTCTTTAACTGGATTGGGTATGTAATAGTACACCCTCATCCAGAAAGACCTCCTTTCCAACCTCAAAACATTCCTAGCATTCTCGTTCCTCCTCATGTGTGCTTGCAACCAGAAGTCCCTGCAAATGATGGATGGCAAGAGATTGTCAACCCGACTGTCTCTCACCATCGTGGCTGGCCCAATATGTCATTACCTCTTCCACCATTTGTCAATCCTAATGTCCAAATTTCCCGTGCTGATTCACTTGTCCAATATTCACATGTTAGTAAAAGACTAAAAAATGATATTCCCCCTGTGCAAGATAAAGGCAAAGAAACTGCCTCCCCTTCTTCTCCCTCAAATGATTCTTCAAAATCCATGTCTTTCCACATGCATTTGAAGGATGATTGTTCCCATGTAATCAATGAAATACAACCTCAAGGTTCTAATCAACCACATGATACTTCCAGGAAATCAAAGGGGGACAACAATGATAAAAGAAAAATTTCCTCTCAGAGTGAAAAGTATGGATTTTAGTTTATGTGTTTTTATGATTTGAGTTGATAAAGACAGTGTTAATGGTTTTCATAAAGTTTGGACAACATGCTATGTTTTGGATAATGTGGATATTTATATATTTTTGGATATGATTTAAATTATTTCTGATATTTAAATATTCAATTTTGAAGATATCTAAGGGAGCTACAAGGGTGGCATGTGTTAAAATGATTATCCATTTGTGTTATATTTTATGATTTGAAAAGAAGAAAAGACGAGAGTCACAAGGGGTCCAACCTATCTAGTTATTATTAATTAAAGACCCTTAACTATTATTATTATTTATCTCTCCTAAACTAATTAGTTAAGTCAAACTAACTTAACTAAAGAAAGTAGTTGAACTATTTCAACTTATTTGGAAAGAATAAAAGATGAATGAGAAGAAGAAACAAAGGGGAGAATAGAAGGAGAAAGCAAGACTAAGGTTTTCTCTTTTGATTTCATGAGATAGTTTTAGATTTCATTCATTCTTGAGTTTATTCAAAGCCTAATTCTCTTTTTGACAAAAGGGTATTATTGTAGACAACAAGGTTCAAAACCGAACCAAACCCTTCAGATGCTTGTTTTAGAGGTGTTGATCCTGTTGTTCCCGAGTTTATACTTTAAGGATTTAAAGTATACTGTCAAGGCATCCAAAAAAGATAGAGAGAGTTAAGGGATAAAAAGTGTTGGTTTTATAAAGGGTAAGCTATGGTTGGTTTATTAACTGTCTCTGACGAGCTTCCTAGTGTTCCTGGATGCTAATATATCTCTCAATTGCTGCCCATGAATGTTCCAACTCAAACCGATTGTTGGCTGTCTGTAAGATGGTGTTAAATAAATTTAAAGCAATGCTTGTTTGATCTGATAGGCCGGGATCTATATGGGGCTGTCTTGTAACGGGTACAATAATGAGGGATAAAGTTTTAAAAGATCAATTTCTTTGTTTTCAAAGTTTGCTATTTTTGTTTTGAAATATGTAAGAAAAACATCAAAAAGTTGAATTAATTGTATAGCAAAATTAAAGGCCATTTCCTGTATTCAAGATCTACTCACTTGACCTCTTCTAGTGCTGCAGCTTCAACATTGAAATGACCCAAGTTGAGTAGTGAAAAATTCCCAATCTGTACAGGGAAGACTGGCCATAACTTCTTCTAGGTTGTCTTCAATTCTATCCCAATGCCGCCCGTTATTATTTGATAGACTACCTCCCTGCACATCGGTCTATTAGGAAGGAATTTCAGAAGTGCATGAGGAGGAATTGAGCATCCAAAAACCCAGATATAGGATAAATTATCCTCAGTAAACCAATCAGAAACTGCCTTGAGGTTTCCTATCACTGATTCTGAAATATGAGGGGGTGTGCAGCCATACAACATTTGATGCACCGATATCACTACGAAATGACAGATTTCGTAAAAGGAATCTTTAGCATTTTCCTCCCATAGCTTAGAGTGATACTCGTGAATGGGTTCAGTGCAGGTTGGGTTCCAACTCCAGTTCATTAAGGGGAATGGATTCGTGAAACATATAGCATCCATAATGTATGCAGACATGTAAAAGGCTACAGGTCGACCTTTGTATTTCGCCGTTTGATACTTCGTAACCTCCTTAGCCATATTATCTGATAGAATCTTGCTCCAATTGAAACTGTAGCCTTTGGCTACTTCATGTAAAAGGGGCACCCAGTCTGCAAGGAAATGAGTAGGACTTTTCTTCTCGAAAATTCTACATAGCATCAGGGCTACGTAGACCATGTATTCATTTAATGGAACTGTGGCATAAATTCCATGAGTATCGGCCCTGAATTTTGCTGGATATCCCCACCAATATTTGATTATACCGGGATATGTTTGATCTGACTCTGTGAATTATTTCCTTTGAAATTCACTTATGAATTCTTTATTATAAATATATTTAGAATTAGGAGAAAGTTTGTACATTACTTGTATATGTTCCGGTCTGAAAGAGCCGACGACGACCCCTTGGTTGTCTAAAATACTCCTCGTCTGCACGTCTGTCTTCTCTAAGGCCCAACTGATCATATCATAGTATGGCATGAGTTATGGGCATTTAGCTACCTTGTGAAGCTCAAACTCTGCTATGTCTCGGAGTTTGTTATCATAATCATCGAGGAAATTCTTAATTTCATAGTCCAAGGTCTCAAAAATTTGCCTCCAGGATTTGATTGAATCAATAGCATGCGGTGTAGTATCATATATGACATCTCCCTCCAGACTTGAGCTTTCAACTGCTTCTTCACTTTTCTTGGGTGCCTTTCTGGGTGCCATAATGTTCATGCTAGAATGAAAACCTGTTCGCAGAAGAAAAATTGTATAAGTCTTGCTGAATGCAACTCACTCCTGATTCTGAAAGATAAGAATGAAATTCGAATTACTGAACCTTTATTAACCTATAAATTGTCTTACAATGAGCGTGCTGATGCAGGCGATAAGAATTTAATGTTTTAATGGGGAAGATACACAATTATGTTAGAAATATATCCATTTGTCTGTTAAAGATACTGTTGTATATCGACGATTTCAAACTGGAGCTTCAAAAGGAAAGCTTCCAATGATTCACGAAAAAGTGAAAACGCAAAAAGTCATTTAATTATCATTAATCCTGTTTAAAACTAACTTAATTTGGTTTAAGGATTTTAAAAAATTTCGCGATTTTGAATTTATGAGTTTCGAAGATCGCATCCCCAAGAGGTATGTCATAAGCAAACCCCGAGTCATGAAACCATGATGAGATTAATTAAGGCACTAACCACCTGTATTAATCTTTTAATTAATCGAGATCAATGATTAATTTTTTACTTTACGGGAATTCGGGAATCGGGGATTCGAGAGTCGAGACTCTGATAACACTTTGATACAAGGAAACTTGAATCACAACTGATTAATGATTGGTTGATTAAGTTTAAGATTTTAATTAATCACGATTAAAAGATACTTTGTGAAAGTGCGTCAGAACTTTATAACATTCTTTTCTCTTTTTATTTCTTTTAAAATAAAGCCTTTTCAGAATTTTGGTATTGGGACTCTGGAGTTGTTAATTGAAAATCATACTTTGTGAATAAATGAACCCCGAAACCCGAAAATTTTGAAATACTTTTAATTCCTTTTTAGAACTAAGGGCGGCTCCATAACTAGAAAATAATGGAGTTTCAAGTTTAGAGAGGAAAGATTAAACTTCGTGTCAACATTAGGCTCCATCTAGGGATCTCGTTTCCTTGTGGGACGAGAAGAACATGTAGACCAAGTGCCTTCATTGGGTAAATGGAGTCAATAATTCAACTCTATGAAACAAACTAGGAGAAAACTCAAAACAGGGTTTCAGGATCTCAACGTTAACTTTGAAAACTCTTCAAAGATAAAATATCCGATGATCTCGAGTTAGGTTATCAATAGATTTCCTTTTCTAAAACTGTCCTCAGATTTGTGTAAGATAATCAAAACCAAATTAACCATTCTTCCAGGTTTCACCTGATTCTGTTTGTGTCAAGGTAAAGTAATTTCGATGTGTCAAATTAGGGGATCCCAAAAGCCTATAATGTAAATCCATCTGAAAGAAGAAAAGTTACCAGAGTGTCTTGTAATTCATGTATAATAGCCTTATCAGATATAGAGATATTTCTTCACTGCCAGCGAGCCTGTTCAGTACCCCGATGAAGTTATCAGAGTTCCCATATTGAATTTTCTTTCACCACTTCATTTTTTTTTTTTAGCATTTAAATGCCGAGATGAGGAAAATCAATATTATGAATTTTCTTTATTCATCTCTTTAGACTAGATGGGGGCAATCAATATTGAATTTCCTTTCACCATATATAATATGAAGTGGGGGAAATCAATCAGTATGTAATATACTCGAGAGAATATCTGCTTGAAATTTTAACAACAGAGGCCTGTCAACTCACTTAAATAGCTCTGTGATTGTCTCCTTCGTGGCCTTCAAACATCATTGGATTGAGGGGAAATATTAAGGGAAACTTCCTGATATCTTTTTAAGGGAATTTCCTTGAGCAAAACCAATCGGTTTATTCCTGTTAGAAAGGCTAAGGAAGTTAGGATTAACCTAGACATACTTCCAGTTGAGCTAAGATTAAAGAACTATAAAATCAACCTGTTCTCATTTTGAATATTTGTTTGCGAGTTTCCACAGCCAAAGTAAGACCTTTATTTTCTCAAGAAACTTATGAGAAAACTTCCAGGGTCAGGCGAAGAGCAGGCTTTACCGTGGTTAAAGGAAAGGTAAGGGGCTTCAGATTTTATGCATTGTTCTTAAAGGTTTTCTTAGTTATCTTTTATAACCTTTCCTTAAGTCCACCTCCCCCCCCCCTTTTTTTATAGATCTTCAGTGATAATATTAGCATCGATTGAACTACTAATTTGTTCATTTGTATCTCTTAGGATAATTTAACCTGAATTTTCAGAGCATAATTTCATACCTTGGTAGCTCTTGTGTTGCAAGCCAAAAAGTATTTATTACCTTTTTTCATTGGAAGGTACTTAATTAAAATATCCGTGCATGTCACCTTTTAGTATCTTTAGTCTCTTGGCTCGTCAGCAACCTTCCTGCAAATAAGATAGCATAATAATTGTTAGGAAATCTCATAAATCGATTTTTTTTTTTTTTTTTTTTACAGCCAAAATAGAAACTTACCAAAGGAAATGTAGCTATAAAGAAAGCATGAAAACAAACCGGTATGTACAATGAGGATTCAGAAACACATTACTACATGAATTTTTTAAGGTGCCCCCCATTTACAGGGGCGTTAAGAATGTTTCCATTGAGATTTTCTAACAAAAAAACATTTTTTTCCTCAGAAGTTGAAATCTTATACGGGCTGGACCAGATCAGATCAAACTTGCCATGTTTACCAGCATATTCTTTCCCGACTTCCCATTTTAGGACCATATTGCCAGGGAGGAATTCTCTACCTTTATCTTTTTGATCGAATAAGGCTTTCATATTATCATGATATCTTTGTAACCTTTCATTTACTTTGGCCCTATTTTGCTGAACTTCAATTAGCTGGTCTATCCTCCTGGTAACGTCGTTGGGTTCTTCATTTGAATATTTCCAGAGCTTCATTACTGGCATAGCAAGATTTATTGGTAAAATGATGTCAGTTCCATATACCATTTGAAATGGGGAAATCCCAATTGACCTTTTGGTACTTATCCTGTTAGTCCATAGAGAATATTTTAAATGGATGTGCCATGCTTTTTTGTTTTCAGTCAAACCTTCTTAATTACAATAATCAAACTCTTATTAGATGATTCAACTAGACCATTACCTTGTGGATAGTAAGCTGTGGAGTGTCCTAGCACGATATTATATTTTTGGAAAAATCTTATCATGGCCATGGACTTAAATGCTTGTGCATTATCAGTGACTATCTTTCGGGGACAACCAAACCTGAATAATTTTTCTTCTATAAAACTAATTACCAGCGAGTCAGTTGCATTTCTCATGGGAATAGCTTCCACCCATTTAGTGAAATAGTCCGTAGCAGTTAGAATCCACTTGTGCTGAGCACTGGAGTGTGTATGAATCTCTCCAATGAAATCAAGACCCCATTTCTAAAATGGAGCTTCGGTTTTGACTGGAACTAAAGGTAAAGTTGAGACTTTCTTCTTTCCTGTAAATAATTGATAAGGAATACAATTTCAGACTTTAGTGATAACCTCTATGAATAATTTGGGCCAGTAATACCCAGATCTTAAGATTTTATAAGTTGTTTCTTTCCAAGCATGTGTCCTCCGCACACTCTGACGTGAAATTCATCTATAACCCTTTCTGTTTCAGTCTCAACTAAGCAGCTCAACATGAAACCCATGGGGTCTTCCCAATACAATTTACCATCTATGATACAATATTTTACAACATGTAACTTCAGTGTTCTAGATTTAGATGGGGTTAACTCACTGGGACATTTAAGGGTCAGTGGGTAAGAAACAATATCACGATACCAGACTGAAGTAAATAACTTGTCTTGAATCTCAGTTGTGGGTGCAGTGACATCAAGCTCATCTATCTCTAAAAATCCCTCGTTTTCTTGTAGCCGATTTATCCCAAGTGCTCTTAAATTCGATTCGGCTAGCAATTTGGCCAAACCTTGACCTTTGATAATTTTAGTTGGTTTGAATTCCAGGTTGAACTCCTGAATTTTAGTTAGCCACCTGCCTCTTCTTCCATCATTGTCTGGCTGCACCAATATATCTTTAACAGAACTTGAAGGCACGTAAGCAATGATCTTTGAGTGCAACACATAAGTTCTGAAATCCTTGCGAGCTTTTACCATTGCATAAGCTTATTTTTCCAATATGTCATATTTCAACTCAGCATCTCTAAGAATTCTACTAAACAATGCCATAGGTCACTCAAAAACTTCCTCATTTTTTTGTAACAATACAGTTGCGATAGTGTGTTCAGAGGCAAAAGAAAAAATCAAAAACTCCTTTGTGTAATCTGGGCTTGCCAAAACTGGTGCTTCACTTATTACTCTCTTGATACGTTGAAATGATGCTTTGGCCTCATTTGTCCACTTCACCTCACTGTTATTCTTGAGCATATCTGTAATCAATTTTACGATTTCAACAAAGTTAGGGATGAATCTTCTCAAGAAATTTATTTTTCCTAAAAAAGACTGAATTTCTTTAACATTTCTAGGAATATTTATAGTATCTATCGCCTCAACCCTTTTCAGATCAATTTTGATTCCATATATAGACACTATATGACCCAAGAGCTTACCTTCTTGCATTGAAAAATGGGATTTCTTGGGATTAAGTGACAAACCAAATTTTCGACATTTCTTGAAAGTTTGTTTGAGGTGTGTTAGATGTTCTGCATTAGATTTAGAGAAAACAGTCAGGTCACCAAGATAGATAACGACAAACTTATCTCTTTTGACCACGAAATCGATATCCATGGATTGTTGGAAAGTTACCCTTGCATTCATTAAACCAAATGACATTTTGTCATACATAAAGGTACCCCAAGGGGTAGTGAATGCAGTTTTTTCTTTGTCATATTGATGTACTACAATTTGATTGTAACCTGAAAAACCATCAATCATGGACATTCTGTTAGCTCCAACTACTTTTTCTAAAACATGATCCATCTTATGTAACGGATAATTGTCCTTAAGTGATGATCGATTCAGGTTTCTAAAATCTACACACAGTCTAATTTCACCATTTTTCTTTCTTACTGGGACTAAATTGGCTACCCACTCAGAGTATCTCAGTGGGACAATGATTTTAGCGTCCAGGAGTTTTTTGACTTCTTTTTCTATCACCAATAGTAGCATAAGGTTAATCTGTCTGAGTTCCTGCCTAAAAGGTTTGACACCTTGTTTCAGAGGAATTTTATGTTCCATTATAGTAGTGTCATAAGTTCTCAATTCGTCATAAGACCAAGCGAAAATGTCTTTATATTGTCTAAGAAACTCAACATACTTACTTTTGATTTCAGGAGACAGGTACTTGGATAATTTCACCAACCTAGGATTTTCTTTGGTACCTATATCGCAATCCTCAACCTCCTCTGGCTGAGGCTGTAAAGTGGACTTGAAATGGATGTCATCATGATTAAATAACCTTTCTAAGGGAATCCGACCCTTGGGGATTTGATTATTTTTCAAAAGAAGCATACGGTGGTTAGCAATTTTATCTTGGAACTCTTGGGGGTCCTCCCCTTCCTACATGATCCAAATGGGGTCATTATGGTTTTCTTGTTCGACATGCGTTTCGACAAAATCATCTACCGTTTCTAAAAAATTGCGGAGTTTTTCATCTTCTTCAAAATCTTGCCAATGTTGTATGTTATTCGGTATGGAAGGCCTATGTCTCATTTGTATATGGTACTTTAGTTTGAAAGCAGTGGGAGGTGTGAATGTTGAATATTCTTTGGCTAATGCATATGCCTGTTGATTTTTTGCTCTTGGAATGTAGTGAATATTAACAGAGGATAATTTTTTTTCGATCAAATCCCAAACACAATTTCGGTAAGACCTTAACCTAGGATGTTTGTCCTGGTACTGACGATTTACTTGTTTCAAAATTAACTCTACATCGCCAAAGACTTCCAGATTTTTAATTTTCATTCTCCTGGAAGCTTCTAATCCTAACACTAAGGCTTCATACTCACATACATTATTAGTGTGGTCAATGTTCCACTGTAATCTATAAGAGAAAGGGGTAATGAACTTGTCATCAGGTGCCACAAAAATCACTCCAGCCCCTGCTCCAAAATAAGATGAAGAACCATCAAAAAACATTTTCCAAACACCAATGCTATATACATCTTCTTTTATTTGTTCTGTTTCTTTTTTATTTTCTGTACAAATTTCTTCTATACATGCATCAATATCATCGTTGATAGATAAAATACAATTTCCCAGATCCTGATCTGCAATATAAATAGGGTAGTTATTTTGGTTAAGTGGGTCACTTACCGTAAACACTAACATGTTTTATATGTACAAGCACATGAACTGTCCTTCGTAAACATGCATCATGGCATATGTCATGTCGAGTTGGAGGGTCCTCCAAATTTGGTGCCCCAGGACCTAGATAAGAGCATGCCATACTTCGGGGGTATATCGACGACAATCACATCCATTAGAACGCTTTTCACAGGTATCCGTGAAAGATTAACAACTAAGTCTTTTATCATGCCTATACACTTAACTTTTCTTGAATCAAATGAATATAAATCTCCATAGGGTCTGGTGATTTCAAGACTAAGTCTATCCATGATGGCTTTAGGAATTACATTGTGAGAGGCTCCATAATATAACATGCAATTATGGAGTAGGTGATCGTACATAGTCAACGTGATATACAAAGGGGAAATGGTGTCTCTGGCACCTTTGAAATGTGGGCCAAAAATTATGTTAGGCTTTTCATCTTATAAATTTATAACATCGGCCTGACTTTCATTTTCTGAAAAACTAATTATTTTAGCAATTTGTTTTCTGTATATTGGGTTTTTTGCCAATTTGACCAGAGGTATAGGGATTTTGATTTTATTGATTTCATTTTCCAAATTAAAACTTCCTATTGTTTTGTCGATCGCTATGGTTTGGGTTTCTAGCCCTCTCTTTTCAAATTTCTTTTGTTGTGAGGTTTTTGTTTCAGTTACATGAACCTCTACTTTCTGTGTGTTTACGACTGGTGTGTCCGCTGACTTTGCCTTGGTAGGCTGTGTGTCAGCGGTTTTAGTTTTTACAGTCTTCTTTTCAACGCTTTTTGAAACTGCCCCATCTGTTTCGCCCCTCGGCAGGATCTTTTTCACTGGGGCAATTGTGAAGCTCCTGTTTCTAGGCCTTAGATTGTACTTCTGGTGGAGTTCGGCCATTATATCATCTGCGATTCCCTGATAGGTTGAATCTTCCATAATACTGTTGTTCTTGTTATTCCCAGATCTATGTTCCATGTTTAAATATTTTTCATAATCTTGTCTCATTAGATAAGGTTGTAGACAATCTTCCTCTAACTCCTCAAAATCTTCCACGTCTTCTCCTCCTACAAAGTTTTCGCTTTTAAAGGGGGCTTGGATTTTTTGATCCTCATTCTTAATTTGTCTTAGTTGATTTTGAGGGTTAGAATTTCTTCTGAAATCCTTTCTGGGAAAATGCTCATTCTTTGCTTGATCTAGCTCCATTCTTGATATTTGATTTGATAGCTCTTTGATTATTCTCTCCATATCGTCCATTTTGTCTTCCGAAGATCTTCCTGATCCAGAGGGTCCCCCTTGTTCTCTGTACCTTCTGGTTTCTTTGTTTCCATTTTCCAATTTGGTTTTTATCTTTTCTGATGCCGTCATGTTTGATTCAATTTCTAAAGCATCATCTTGCATTTTAGTGATGTCTACTGATCTCTTCTCCCTCAATAACAGGGCAAAATCAAGGTCAAAAGCTCCAGCGAAAGTTACTTTCGCTGCAGGTTAGGAAGGTTTGACCTCAGATGGAATTTTATTATATAATTTATTAAACCTTTGGGTAAACTCGAGAACTGATTCAAAGTTTTTCTTTCTTAGATCCCCAAATTCGGTTAGATAATAGAGATGGTGTTTCCTTTCTCCTCACTGTCTAATGAAATTATTTTCGAGTTCATCGTATGACTGTATAGATCCTGCTGCTAGACCTCGGAACCAGGTTCTCACCTATCCTTCAAAATTATGAACCAAGAGTCTTGAGTAAATGTCTTCATGTTCAAGTCCAAGGATGATATCAAATTGGTCAAACAAATTGATGTGTTCAACAATAGTTAAATCACCTTCTCCTGTGAATTTCGATAGATTTGTCATGTAGTTTTCGGGTAAGTCATGGAGAGGGATTGGGAGGACCAAAGGAGCATATCTGGAAGCTAATTTTGCAAATATTCAAGGGAGTGGTACTTGGCTACCTACTCCTCCTCCTCAAGCACCGCCTATGACACCACCTCCAGCCCCACCTCCTCCGGCTGCAACCATTGATGATTTAGAGGATGAAACTTGGGAACTATAAGGGAGTGGTTTAAAGAGGTGAGGTAACCTTTCGGTTATGCTTGAATGGGGAAGAGGGGATTCATGGGATTGTTTATCAAGAGACAAGAAACTTGAGAAGGAAGAATTAGGAAAATGTGGACTGGTTTCTTTAGACTCGCAAGGTGAATATGTAGGAGAATCCATAGGGGTCGAGTCAAGATATATAGGATAATCGTCGGAGTTCTGAGAGATAGGAAAATGAACTTCGAGAAGTGAAGAAGTGTCGATCAAAGTGGGAAGTGAGACAAATATTTTACCTCTATTGGTGAAAGAAACAATTGAGAAAGTCTCAGTTTTAAAATCAGGTATGACAAAACCAGGCTCTAGGGTTTCAATCCCATCGACAGATAGTTCCCCACAAAGAGGTGGGGTATTTGACCCTTCAAGTAGATCCTTAGTGTTCGACTATGTAAATTTAGGTTGATAAAATTTATTTGTCGATGAGGCAGTCTGTTTAAGGTATCTTCTTGATTTTAAATTTTTTTCTAGGTCAGGAACATGTGAAGTCTGTTTGTTGTCTGGGTTCTTCCTGGTGTTATTTCGGTTAAAATCCAGTTTATTTATCGTGGAGTTGCCAAGAGAAATATGAAGGTAGCCTTATAGGGTTTTCAATATTTGTTCACTATCAAAGAAAGAAAGTGTCAATGTTGTTTTTCCCAGGGAAAAAGATTCGTTTCTTCGTTCCCCGACAACGGTGCCAAAAAGATGTTGTTCCTGAGTTTATACTTTAAGGATTTAAAGTATACCGTCAAGGCATCCAAAAAATATAGAGAGAGTTAAGGGATAAAAAGTGTTGGTTGTATAAAGGGTAAGCTATGGTTGGTTTCTTAACTATCTCTGATGAGCTTCCCAATGTTCCTGGATGCTAATATCTCTCTCAATTGCTGCCCATGAACGTTCCAACTCAAACCGACTACTGGATGTCTGTAAGATGGTGTTAAATAAATTTAAAGAAATACTTGTTTGATCTGATAGGTCAGGATCTATATTGGGTTGTCTCTTAATGGGTACAGTCATGAGGGATAAAGTTTTAAAAGATCATTTTCTTTGTTTTCAAAGTTTTCTATTTCTGTTTTGAAATATGTAAGAATGATCCAGATTATTTTCGGCACAAAATGAGAGCGGAGATATAACACATGAATATTTAGAGATATTGCAGATATTCAATAATATAACAGAAATGTATCAGAGATGCAACCATAAACACAGATATATAGTAATACACGATTTCTATTAATCAAAGAAATGTACAGAGA
>ML778227.1:448585-458686 GCA_009831015.1 Picea engelmannii
CCAGTTGGAGAAGGTGGGTGGCCACCGATATCCACCTAGATCAAAGAAGAATGTCAAAAAGTTGAATTAATCGTATAGAAAAATTAAAGGCCATTTCCTGTATTCAAGATCTACCAACTTGACCTCTTCTAGTGCTATAGCTTCAACCTTGGAATGACCCAAGTTGAGTAGTGAAAACTTCCCAATTTGTATAGGGAAGACTGGCCAAAAATTCTTCTAGGCTGTCTTCAGTTCTATCCCATTGCTGCCCGTTATTATCTGATAGGCTACCTCCCTACACACCAGTCTGTTAGGAAGGAATTTTGGAAGTGCATGAGGAGGAATTGAGCATCCAAAAACCCTGATATAGAAGAAATTCTCTTCAATAAACCAATCAACAACCACCTTGAGGTTTCCTATGACTGATTCTGAAATACGAGGGGGTGTGCAACCATACAACATCGGATGCAACGGTATCACTACGAAATGACAGATTTCATAAAAGGAATCTTTAGCATTTTCCTCCCATAGCTTAGAGTGATACTTGTGAATGGTTTCAGTGAAGGTTGGGTTCCAACTCCAGTTCATCAAGGGGAATGGAATCATGAAACATATAGCGTCCATAATGTATGCAGACATGTAAAAGGATATAGGTCGACCTTTGTATTTCTCCATTTGATACTCCGTAACCTCCTTAGCCATATTATCTAATATAATATTTCTCCAATTGAAACTGTAGCCTTCGACAACTTCATGTAAAAAGGGAACCCAGTCTGCAGGGAAATGAGTAGGAATTTTCTTCCCAAAAAGTCTACATAGCATTAGGATTACGTAGACCATGTATTCATTTAATGGAGCTGTGGCATAAACGCCATGAGTATCGGCCCTGAATTTTGTTGGATATCCCCACTAGTCTTTGATTATACTGAGATATGTTTGATCCGACTCTGTGCATTCTTTCCTTTGAAATTTACTTACGAATTATTTATTATAAATATATTTAGAATTAGGAGAAAGTTTGTGCATTAATTGTATATGCTCCGGTTTGAAAGAGCCGACGACAACCCCTTGGCTGTCTAAAATACTTCTCGTCTGGACGTTTGTTTTCTCTAAGGGCCAACTAATCATATCATAGTATGGCATGAGTTGTGGGCGTGTAGCTACCTTGTGAAGCTCAAAATCTTCTATGTCCCGGAGTTTGTTCTCAAAATCATTAGGGAAATTCTTAATTTCATAGTCCAAGGTCTAAAAAATTTGCCTCCAGGATTTGATTGAATCAATAGCATGCGGTGTAGTATCAGATATGACATCTCCCTCCGGACTTGAGCTTTTAGTTGCTTCTTCACTTTTCTTGGGTGCCTTTCTGGGTGCCATAATGTTTGTGCTAGAACGAAAACCTGTTCATAGAAGAAAAAATGTACAAGTCTTGCTGAATACAACTCACTCCTGATTCTGAAAGATAAGAATGAAATTCGAAATACCAAACCTTTATTAACTTTTAAATCGTCTTACAATGAGCGTACTGATGCAGGCGATAAGAATTTAATGTTTTAATGGGGAAGATACACAATTGTGTTAGAAATATCTCCATTTTTTCATTAAAGATACTACCGTATATCGGCGATTTTGAACTGGAGCTTCGAAAAGAAAGCTTCCAATGATTCCCGAAAAAGAGAAAATGCGAAAAGTTGTTTAATTATCATTAATCTTGTTTAAAACTAACTTAATTTAGTTTAAGGCTTTTAAAAACTTTCGCGATTTCTCATTTCGGATTTTCCAAGATCACATCCCCAAGAGGTATGTCATAAGCAAACCCCGAATCATGAAATCACAATGGGATTAATTAAGTTGCTAACCGCCTGTATTAATCTTTTAATTAATCGAGATCAATGATTAATTTTTTACTTTACGGGAATTCAGGAATTGGGGGTTTGAGAGTCGAGTCTTTGATAACACTTTGATACAAGGAAATCCGAATTGCGACTGATTAATGATTGGTTGATTATGTTTAAGATTTTAATTAATCGTGATTAAAATATACTTTGTGAAAGCGCGTCATGACTTTATAACATTCTTTTCTCTTTTTATTTCTTTTAAAATAAATCCTTTTTGGGATTTCAGTACCGAGACTCTACAGTTGTTAATTGAAAATCATACTTCGTGAATAGCCGAACCTCGAAACCTGAAAATTTTGAAAGACTTTTAATTTCTTTTTAGAACTAAGGGTGGCTCCATAACTAGAAAATAACGGAGTTTCAAGTTTAGAGAGGAAAGATTAAACTTCGTGTCAACAGATCCATCCTTGATAGTTTGTGTATTCTTGTTTGTTTGTGGATTAAGTTTCATAGATGATAAAGGATATTTTGCAGAGTCAAATTTGCAGCAGTTTGTGGCAAGATGATCCAGATTATACATTTCAGTTTTGCTTTCTTGTCAGAGTCTTTTTGTATGGTGTTCATCGGGGATGTCTAAATCAAAATTTGGTCCATGCCCTCGCAGGGGTTTTGTAAAGAGAAAAACACTTTCGATATCTCATAATGAAATAAATCATATTGCTATTTTGTCTCATTTATGTGTATTTATGACTTGGTTACTTTTTTCTTTTTGATCTCCATGTTTACTTTCTATAATATGTGTATATTTCATGAACTAAAATTTTATTTTATTTTATTTTGCAACATTCTTTTCATTAATAAATCAACATAATCCCTTGTAATTAATACTTGCGGTTTGGGAAAATATTTTTGCGGCTATAAAACCCTTGTTGATATTCCCAACTATCTTTTCCTAGCCAAGCAAGATTTGAAAATGATTGATTAAGGTAATTTATACCTTTTCCTCAACATTTATTTGGTGACCATACTGGGGAGATCTTCCATATCTCTCTGGTTGATTGTATTCGCATTATCATTGAATATTTTTTCATTTGTTTTTTATCCTTTGACTATTTTTACTTTTCTCATGACAGTACCTGTTACAAGGCAACCCAATATTGAGCACAGTCTTATAGACCAAACCATCATTTATTTAACTTTATTCAATACCATATTATAAACCGCTAATACCTGGGATGATCTTGAACACTCGTAGGAGGTAATCAAACAATACATAAGTGTTCGTGAACGCTGGGAGGCTAGGCAAAGGCAACCTAGGAATCATTTTTAGCTCTCTTTTTTATAAAGTTGTGATCCTCTTTTCATGTCTTCAAATCCTCACATCTCTAGGAGAAGAAGAGGATTGTCTACTGAAATCACTCCTATCACTAAAATAGGGAGAAGGAACACCATTCTGTCAACCCAAAAAGGTACTCTAAGGAGAATTTTTTTTGATTCAGCTAGTTCATCTTTCTCACCCTCACTCATAATTTACACAATGGCATCTGTGGGTGGCTCTGGTGGCATTGGAGGTGCCTTATCTTCTCAACCCTCGGCCTCATTAGTGATTGTTAGCTTGTATAGCCATCATATTCTAGTCCAATCAACTACTAACCCTGCCAACATCATTAAGAAGTATGGGATCTTTCAATTCGAGGAAGATGCTACTACTATCCCGTGGCATGTATCTTCTCCTCTGAACCTAGTGCCTGCTACTTGTCCGGTACCAAAATTTAAAGAACATCTTCCTAGGTTTTCAGGAAATAACACAATCACTAAAAACAAACACTTGGTGGCATTCTGTAATTCCTGTCATAATATAGGAGATAATTACAATGATACTTGTATGTGCTTATTTGTTAACTCCCTCAAAGGGAAAGAAACGCCATATTTATTTGATCTCCTCACAAGATTCTTTCCACTTGGGAAGAGTTAGTTTACTGGTTCAAGTATACTTATGGGCAGACTAAGAGCCCAGCCAAAAAATTATGAGAATACAATCACATTGTGTACAAAGACAATGAGACTATCAAGTCTTTCAACCTACGTTTCACCAAGTTATATAATCGAATTCCTGATTTTATTCGCCCCCATAACCAAGCCAATTTTATGCATCACTACAATGTTGTACCTTCCCATTATTAGTATAGGATTGAAGAAAAATCCATTGACAATCTTGGTTATGCTCTTCATACTTGTCTAGAGTATGAAGAAAAACTTGAAAGAATAGGCCTTCGCAAGGGAGAATCAATTAAACAAACAAACATGTCTTCCCTCCTACAACTTGTACATGACATGAATAATTGAATGATAGCATATGAGCGAAAGGAAAATGCCCCTTCACTTACTCCTGGGGCATTATATTCCTCTTCACCACCTTTTAGGAATACCAATGAAATTTTTTTTATGCCCAAAGCCATCATGTCTCGCAGTTGGTGCAACTTTTGTGAGGAAAATCATGAGGAAAGTACTTGTGAGGTAAAGAAGAGTGCCAGAGATAAGATATTTGGAAAAAATCTTGAGACCACCATTGCAGTTCTATATTGGGAATAACTAGAGGATGTCATGATAATAAACACTAGGAATAAATCCTATGCTTCAAAAGGAAAATATGATCCCCCTCGTACTTCTTCTATCCCAATCTTATCTTCACCAGCTGGTACTATAAAAGCTACCAAAACTCTTGATAGTCAAGGAGTCCCTTCCCCTCTTCCCTCTTCCAAATATAATATTCTCAACCAATTGGCTAATATCAAGGCCGATGCTACTCTTCTGGACATGGTTGTCATCCATGAGCAACAAAAGCATCTAAAACTTTTCATGGAAGGAAAATACTCCACTATAGACAATCTCTCTGAAGAGACAGCATAAGAGGATTTTATTGTAAATAAAGTAGGTGTAAATAATTTTAGACATCCTATAAAAAACCCTCTATTTTTCATTTCTATAAAGATTATGGACAAAATATCCCATTGTTGTCTAATTGACGACGGTTCAGGCCCAAGCATTATGTCGAAAATTATTATGGAAGAGCTAGGCTTTTCTTGTACCAATGAAAATGCCAGAAGCATGCTCTTGTATAATAGTCTACAAAAATCGACCATAGGTGAAATCAAAGATGTGACTTTGGTTTTGTGTGCACATCCTGAAATAAGGACAACCCTTGATATTCAGGTAATTGACATTCCAATAAATAATTATTCAATCATCTTAGGAAGAGACTAGAAAGCCTTGACATGTGGATATCTATCACTTTATAGGACACACTTATCCATTCCTCGGAATGGAAATAACATCATAATCCTAAGGGACGGAACAATTTCACCGTATATAGAAAGTATTCCACAACCTAATGTAAACTATGTCGAGGAGGACTTAGGAGTGTACTCCATCTTTGCCGATGAGGATAACACTACCCTGGAACAAATTGAGTTGGAGGATGGGATGTGGAATATTCACTTTGATGGATCATGCTCCAACAAAGGTAATGGAGATGGCATTATCTTGTACTCACCCGTAGGTAAAATTCACAACTTTTTCTATATGTTAGAGTTTGCTTGTACAAACAACGTCACTGAATTTGAAGCATTACCGCTAGGCATTAAAAATACCTATAATTTAGGTTGTGGTCACCTTACAGTTTTTGGGGACTCTAAACTTGTTGTGAACCTTGTACACAAAATATATTTTCCTAGAAACAAGTTGATGAAACTCCACACCCAACATGTTTGGGCGCTTATCTCAAACTTATTATCTTTTAACATCACTCATGTTAAAAGGGATCTGCATTCAATGGCTGACAGGTTAGTTGTTTTTGCAACCTCTCCTACTCAACAACTTGTGCCACAAAGACCTAATTGTACTTTTCAATCATTTTATCGTCCTCATATCCCTGACAATGTAGAGTCATGGAAGGTCTTCCTTAGTGATGAAAACATCTGTGCTTTCATACAAAATTAACTATATAAGCCCAAGCAGATTATATCCATGGAAAACAACAAAATTCAGAAGGGCTTGATTCCTCTAGAAAGTTCATTTTCATCGAGTGATGTAGGCAACAAATAAACACATAAATAAGAGGAGACAAAAATGAAAGTGGGTGAAACCATTTACTTAAACATTGGGACACTCGATTTCCCAAAGAATGTTAAGGTAGGTGCCCAATGTACTAATGAAGAAAAGTTGAAATTCAGTGAGTTACTTCATGAATTTCAAGATGTTTTTGCTTGGTCTTATGAGGATATTCATGGTTTTGATCCTGCTCTTATACAACATGAAATTCCTATCAAGGAAGGTATAAAATCGGTTAGGAAAAAACAAAGACCCATTAACCCCACACTTGAAGCGACTATTAGGAAGGAGTTGGAAAAAATATTAAAGGTTGGGATAATTTTCCCTATTAAGTATTTTGATTGGGTTTCCAATTTGTTTCCCATTCACAAAACAACTGGTCAGAGCTGATTATGCGTTGATTTCTGCACATTAAATAGAGCGAGCGTAAAAGACCATTTTCCTCTCCCTAATATGGAAATTATTTTGCAACAAGTCGTAGGATCATAGATGATGTCCTTACTTGATGGTTTTTCTGGTTATAATCAAACCAAGGTAAAAAGGAAATACAAATACAGAACCACTTTCATTACATGTTGGGGCACATTTTCTTATGAATGCATGCCTTTTGGCTTATCTAATGCAGGTGCCACTTTCCAAATAGCTATGCAAATAGCTTTTGATGATCTGATTGATAAGATTATTCATATTTGTCTTGATGGATTGATTGTATATTCAAACAACCAATTGGATCATTTTGGTCATCTTATAAAATTTCTCATGAGATGCAGAAAGTTTGACATTTCTTTAAATCCTTCTAAGTCTATTTTCGAGGTTACCAAGGGCAATCTCCTTGGGCATATTGTCTCTGATTCAGGAATAAGCATAGATCCTGAAAGGATTTCTGTTATTCGAAACCTTCCCACCCCCACTTTCAAAAAGGAGGTTCAAGTGTTTATGGGCATTATCAACTTTGTCCATAGGTTTGTTCCTGATTTTGTTGTAATGGTCAAACCGATTCACAATCTTCTCAAGAAATATCGCTCCTTTTCTTGGACTAATGACGTCAAGAATGCTTTCGTAAGGATTAAGAAGGAAGTCAATTCCGCATTGGTTTTGGTGAAGCCATATTTTGAGAAATATTTTATTATATATAATAATGCCATAGAGGAAGAAGTCTTTTCTATCCTCGTACAATGCAATGACCAGAATAATGAAAAACCAGTAGCTTACATGAGTCAAATCTTATCAGATGATGAATTCAAATATTCTTATATTGAAAAACATGCTTTTCCTCTTGTTAAAGTTGTTGAGAAAATTTTCCACTTTATCTTAGGCAAGAACACACTGATAAAAGTCCCTTTACTTGTTGTCAAGTTTTTTCTCTCACATACTTATCTTTCAGGGAAGCTTGCACATTGACTTGCCAAGATCCAGGAGCATGATTTAACCATCATGACTTTGAAAACCATCAAGGGACAAGACTTGTCCCTTCACTTGTCTCAACATGCTGAAGCAAGTGAAGAAATTGATGAACAAGATAACCCTTTGTCAACACTATTTTACATTGATAGTCAAATCCTTCTTATAGCTGAACATCCCTGGTATAAAAATCTGGTGTACTACTTGCAAAATCAGAGATTTCCAGATAGCTTACACACTCATCAAAGGAGAAGGCTCTGTCTTGAATATTCCAGATATGTTATTTTAGGAGACTTCTTGTTTAGGAGATATGAAGATGGTATATTACTTCGCTGTGTAAATAATGAGGAAGCACAAAAATTGTTACAAGAAACCCATGGATCTTTAGATTCTGTTATTCATGTGTGTGGCCACTTTTCTGCTAAAACTATTGCTTTTAAAATCATCAGAAAAGGTTATTAATGGCCTTCAATATTTCAAGATTCTTATAACTTTTCAAGATCTTGTGACAAGTGCCAGAAATTCGCTAGGAAAGAACATCTTTCTGCCATGCCTTTGCAACCTTTCCTCCTTGACTTCCCTTTTTCAAAATGGGGTCTGGAATTTGTCGGTCCTATCAATCCTCCATCTTCAACAGGGCAGGTTTTTATCTTGACATCCACAGATTATTTTACAAAATGGACTGAAGTTGTCCCACTTAAACATTTGCATGATGAGCAAGCTATTTTTTTCCTTGAAACTAATATTTTCTCTAGATTTGGCATTCCTTTAGAAATTATTACAGACAATGACCCCACTTTTATTTCTACTAAGCTGACTCAGTTTCTAGCTAAACTGGGAGTTAAATTTTTTACCTCATCAACTTATTACCCTCAAGGAAATGGGCAAGCCAAGTCTACTAACAAAAATCTAGTTAGAATTATCAAGAGGCTCATTGAAGATAAGCCTCATCAATGGCACACCCTCCTCACTTACGCCCTTTGGGAAGATCACACTACTACCAAGGTAAGCACATGTTGCACTCCCTTTCAACTTATTTATGTTCAAGAAGCTATCATTCCTACCAAGCTGTAACTTTCTTCTCTATGGTTGATGCTACAGATTGAAGGACTAAATTCTTCTAATATCTCTCAAAGGATAAATGCACTCTTGGATTTGGAGGAACAAAGGATGTTTTCCTTAGAGAACATAAAGACAAGACAACAAACCGTAAATAAATATTTCAATAAAAAAGCAAAAGCTGTCAGATTTAAAGTAAATGAGAAATTCTTGCTTTGGGATTCAACTCATGCTGATAGAGGAAAGCATTCAAATTTTCAAAAATTATGGCTGATTCCTTTTAAAATTGCTTTTGTCTTGGGCGCAAATTCTTATCTTCTAAAGGACTTGGAAGAGTGATTATTTTCCTATAGCACCAACAATTACCACTTGAAACAATATGTGGAACCAGTGTGAAAGTTAAAGCGTTGTATGGAAATTACTTTTGTATTATAGTTTCTGTTTCACTACTTTGATTTTGCTTTGTTGTTTTTATTTTTCTATTGCTTTTATTTTATTAATTTCTATTCTTTTCAAAAATAAATTCTGGATCAGTTTTTCCACAGTGATGTTATTCTGTAAGTATTGTTGATCAATAACAATCAAGTTACACAACTATCATGATGTCCCCCCTTGAAGACATCACTAAAATTTCTCTTTGCTTCCAGTACTGTTGTTAAATAGATAATTGGATTTTCATCCTTATTTTCTTCTTTCCTTTTCTTCCCTCCACCCTGATATTCAAAAAGAGCACACCATAAATTTTTCTCCTTTAAGAAAAAAACATTTCACTATGATTGATCGAACGTTATGCATACAAGAATAAACCCCTCATACGTAACACTTTCCATGATTTATTCCCAAAGTCCCATATCATTATTTCCCTTAAACCTCCTCACTTCCCCTTGTTGCATAATCATTCTGGAAAAAATCTTCTTTGATCTAGGATTTACCTGTTCTGCAAAACCAGACATTTTGAGTTCTTAATCTGATGGAAACAGATTTCCTTGTGGAGTCACCAATTTGTTGACGCCTAAAAGCGCAATGATGAATACTATGCTAACAAATGATTGCCAAACTTTATTATATATTATATTAATAATAAACTAGTAGGTGGGACCCCAATTTTAGACTTGTGGCGCTATGGTGGATATGATGCACTTATATTTTGTTGCTTATGTGATAGTAACAACACAATCTTCTATATATCTTTGTTTCAAATCATGGTTTAAAATTTTAGGGTGACATGTGATGGTTGGTTGATTAATATATGGTACTGGATGGTTTTGATGACCTCTCACAAAATAAGTTAAGGCTTCCCTGTGGATGAAAGGAATTATGATCAGTTTTGATATTGCACTAATTGGTTTAAATGATATTGATACAAGATAATAATGGAGCTCTTTTGATAAAAGAACTATACTTAAGCTCTAATGCTATGTATTATTGTGACAAAGAAGGAATGCACTAAACCCTTGCTACTATAGTTATGTGCCTTGTTGAATGTTATATGTTGATGCACATGGGGTAATGTTTCTAGCACATTGTTATTTTTAAGAGTTTGACATTACAAGGGTGGCACACTATGAAAAAGTGATATGGAAATGGTCATTTGGTTGATTAATTGTTTAGTTCTATGGTGAATTGGCTGGCTCGTACTTGGAATTGAATGAGGTTGGAAGGGAGAAACGATGTGCATTTACTGCACATCACTCAAACTCCCCTCGATCCCATCACC
>ML778227.1:458870-482411 GCA_009831015.1 Picea engelmannii
GGTCATGGCTTGGGTTTTGGGTTTGTCTTCTCTATGAAAATTGATTAATATGATTCCACAAAGCTCTGAGCTTTGTGCGTATCCTATTTATGGATTGTTACAACAAGTCTTTATGTAAAAGCTTCCCACTCCATGTTCATCTCTATGGCTAGTATTTTCAACCCAGTGGGTTGCAATATGAATTGTTGAAAGATTGAAGTGTTTTTTTCCTTGTCTTGGCAAAACCCCGAGTTGTTAGCTATCATTGTGTTGCCGTCACTGGCACAGTTTTCTAGAGAACATTGCACAACATGGGTTTAACATCACCTAGAAGTTAATAGAAGCATTGTGGATGATTTTTGGTCGGGCACGAGTTGGTGCTTAGTCACTCATTTTACAGTGTTGTTTAAGAGATTGACTTCATTTTTTCCTGTTGGAAGTGGTTGACTGTTGTTTTAGTAACCCTCACAGCTGAGAGTATTGTTACTTGTTACTGGTCTATGGTAAATTGTGAAAGGCATGAGTTGTATGTGCTTTTTGAGGACTTAATACTCTAATCGAACCACCTTCTCTTACCCTACAGTTTCTATTTCTAAACCCTAAATATGATTTGTTATCATTTACTCTAGTTCGATGGTCGATGAAGCACTGTGTGTGCTTGGTTGCTTGGGCACCATTTTAGTTGCGTCCCTTGTTTAGTAATTTTTGAAGAAGTCTGTACATACTGATTTATGTGAAGCTTGGGCTCGGAGAGTTGCATGTTATTTGATTCAAATGTTATGCTGTTTATATTAAGAGACACTTGTGTGAAAATTGATTGGGGCCCGATAAAGAGTTATAATGCCCAGTTGATCACTTTGGACAATGTTTAAATAATGGATGGACACGAATGGTTATAGATACTATGCATTTTTATATTGGCTTTAAATAATGAGTATTGGATATTAATTGTTGTAAGCATTGTGCTTATTCCTGTTGGTTTTAAAAGGATTTAGCATTGGAGTTATGAATGGTTTTGGATCAAAGGGTTATTGTGGGTTATCATATTGATTGCAATGTTGTTTTTTATGAATGTTATATAAATATACGAAGGCTTTTGTAATTGAATATTTCTGGGCATATGGATTATTGTTTCGAAGCCAACAAGCAATTTGTAAAGGAAGTAACAGTTTAAATTGTGATTTTGAAAGTGAATATTGTTGAACTTTGAAGGTCGGAACAAAGACTTGTTTGATTGCATGTTTTGATTTATTTTTATATGAACAATATCCATATTATTTCCCTATCATTCTACCACTTTTCACTCATTATATTCCCCTCATAATCCCAATTTCATTTTGGCATCCCTGTTTTGTGAAATAAATTAAAAAGGTCTGTGTAACACCGACAAAAGAGATAACACAACAATGGTTGGCAACTGATATTTTGGTATTTATTTACACAATTAAATTATGTAATTAATTGTTGAACAATATTCGTGTATTAATCCCCTATCATTATACCAATTTTCACTCATTACACTCCCTCCATATGTCCCATGAACCCTATTATCCTCTATTCACTTGGTGATTGTTAAATGGTTTGTTATGGATGGATTTGCATGTATCTCATGTCAATTTCTGAGCCAATTTTCGATTCATGTAAGAAGAATGTCATGTATGGTTTATTAAGGGCTTAGCTACTGACAAAATGCTACTACATGATGATTTTCTTTAGTAGGGGCAGCCATGGCAGAAATAACAGAGACATAGGAAATTGGAATAGAGGGCCTGGAAGGCTTAGATTTTCCATTCATTTTTATGTCGATCCCCAAGAATTGAACCAACTTTTCCAAGATGGGTTCTTGAACTGGATTAGTCATGCAATAGTACACCCTTATCTAGAAATACCTCCTTTCCAGCCTCAGAACATTCCTGGCATTCTCGTTCCTCCTCATGTGTCCTTGCAACCAGAATTCCCTGTAAATGATGGATGGCAAGAGATTGTCTACTGGGTTGTCTCTCACCATCGTGATTGGCCCAATATGTCATTACCTCTTCCACCACCTATCAATCCTAATGTCCAGATTGCACGTGCTGATTCACCTACCCAATCTTCACATTCTAGTAAAAGACTAAAAACTAATATTCCCCCTGTGCAAGATAAAGGAAAAGAAACTGCCTCCCCTTATTCTCCCTCAAATTATTCCTCAAAATCCATGTCTTCCCGCATGCATTTTAAGGATGATTGTTCCCATGTAATCAATGAAATACAACCTCAAGGTTCTAATCAACCATGGGCTACTTCCGGGAAATCAAAGGGGGACAACAATGATAGAATAAAATTTGCCTCTCAGAGTGGCAAGTATGGCTTTTAGTTTATGTGTTTTTATGATTTGAGTTGATAAAGACAATGTTAATGGTTTGCAGAAAGTTTGGGCAACAAGCATTTTTTTGGATAATGTGGATATTTATATATTTTTGGATATGATTTAAATTATTTCCGATATTTAAATATTCAATTTTGAAGATATCTAAGGGAGATACAAGGGTGGAATGTGTTAAAATGATTACCCATTTGTGTTATATTTTATGATTTGAAAAGAAGAAAAGACGAGAGTCACAAGGGGTCCCACCTACCTAGTTATTATTCATTAAAGACCCTTAACTATTATTATTATTATTATTATTTATCTCTCCTAAACTAATTAGTTAAGTCAAACTAACTTTACTAAAGAAAGTAGTTGAACTACTTCAATTTATTTGGAAAGAATAAAATCTGAATGAGAAGAAGAAACAAAGGGGATAATAGAAGGAGAAAGAAAGACTAAGGTTTGCTCCTTTGATTTCATGATATAGTTTCAGTTTTTATTTATTCTTGAGTTTATTCAAAGCCTAGTTCTTTTTTTGAAAGCAGGGTCTTATTGTAGACAACAAGGTTCAAAACTAAACCAAACCCTTCATATGCTTGTTTTAAAGATGTTGATCCATCCTTGATAGTCTATGTATTTTTTTTTGTCTGTGGATTAAGATGATAGATGATATTTTGCAGAGTCAAATTGGCAGTAGTTTGTGGCAAGATGATCTAGATTATAAATTTCATTTTTACTTTCTTGTCAGAGTCTTTTTGTATGGTGTTCAACGCGGATCTCTAAATCATACTTTGGTCCATGCCTTCACAGGGGTTTTGTAAAGAGAATTTATTTTCTATATCTCAGAATGAAATAAATCAGATTGCTATTCTGTCTCATTTATGTGTATATATGACTTGTTTAATTTTTTCTTTTTGATCTCCATGTTTACCTTCTGTAATCTATGTATATTTTAGGAACTGAAATTTTATTTTATTTTATTTTGCAACATTCTTTTCATTAATAAATCAACCCAAACCCTTGTAATTAATACTTGGGGATTGGGAAAATATTTTTGAGACTATAAAACCCTGGTTGATATCCCCGACTATCTTGTCCTAGCCAGGCAAGATTAAAAAATGATTGAGTAAGGTAATTTATACCTTTTCCTCAAAAATCATCAATTAATAGTATGAAGTAATGGTTACCTTGCAGAGTTTGTGATTTGGTTGGCCCACAGAGATCAATGTGGATGAGTTCCAGTGGTCTTGATTTTCAATATTCCTTGGTTCTAAATCTCACTCTTGTTTGTTTCCCATGTTGACAATGTTTACAAATTGGGTTTGAGGGTCTGATGATTTTTGGAGTACCTCTTACTGCCTGGTTGTTACTAACCTTGACTAAGTTTTCAAAGCTTAAATGTCTCATTCTCTTATGCCATAACCAACTTTCATAAGTCTATCCCACACAACATACATCTCTTCCAATTATATTTAGAATATATACATTGTTTGGAGTTCTGATTGTTTTTGATACCAATATGTCCATGTCTTCTTTTCCTATTCTTCATTTCTAGGAGTTAAATAGGAGGGTATTTCCTTGTTCACATAGATGTATGACACTTAGAAGGTCATGCTTTAAATATTCAACTAGAAAAGTGTTTTATGTTGTGGCCTTCTGACTTCCAAGGCTGAATTTACCTTTCTCAATTATGTTGGTAGATTTATTATCTCCAAATGAAACACTTCCTCCCTTATCTCTCTTTATCATAAGACATTTATTTTTATCACTAGTCATATGCCCTGAGCATACACTATCTATGTACCAATAGATTTCTTTGTTTTGAGCATGCATTGCTAAATCACATTCTTCCTGAGAATTCTTCTCTTGTTTCTTCCTCTAGACTTTGATGGTATTTTTGATAGTAGTTTGTTTTTCAATAGGGTTCTATATCCAAATTTTGCAATCCTAAGCTTTGTGGCAAAAATTATGGAATTTATAACATTCAATATCGTAGTTAAATAGTGGAGCAAATGAATTCATGTTTTTGTTGTCAACTGCATTTTTGACTTTGTTATTCACATAATTATTTCTTGTAGCATTGTAAATGCCTCCATTTATTCTTTGGTCATTTCTTGGATATTCTTTGCAGTCTATTGCCTTAATTCCAAAATTGTTGCATGAAAAAAAGTTACCAAGAAAGAGATATTCATGCATGTTCATAGTAGGTGTTCTTGGTGTCATCACCTTTCTGGATTTATTATTCCTGTGAAGGACAACTGGCTTCTGTTGATCAGGGTTTGCTTCATTGGTGTTCTCATTTCATTCAGTGGGATTATTCAGTACCATGGCATAGCTCTTGGTTTCTTCCTTGGTTCTCTACAATGTGTGGTTGGGATTATAACCAAGTTCAGTTCTGTCGAATGGTGATCTTTGATTATTGAGCATATTCTCTAACATCATGGAACTTTGTTCAATTTTTTTACTATGGTTCAGTTCATCCATACGTACATTTATTTCCTTCATTAGGGAAGCATTTTATTTTTCAAGTTTCTCACAATATTCTTGTTTGTTTTGCAGTTGGCTCATTATTTCCTCTTCAAATTTATTTTGTTCTTCTAGTTGAGAAGCCAGTTCATAATTATGTTACAATTTTTCTTTCAACTGTTTATTCTTTCTTCTGAGACTTTCTATTTCATCTAGGGAACAAAATAATTATCCTTCAATATCAACATCCACATCATCATTTTCACCAATCTATGGGATGATTTTAATGTCTTCATCTTCATTGGACTTTGTTTCTTGGACCATGAAGAGAATATTATCTTCAACTTCTTCATCACTTTCAGAAGATGAGTAGTAGTCCTCTTTGGAATAAAGATTCTTCTTTTGCTTGTGGAAGTATTTGTTCCTTTGAATTTTACCCTTCCTTCTTTCATTAGGGTTAAATTTATCTTGACCTTTGTTTTCCCTATTCTTATTATGAGAAAATTTTGCAGAAAAGTGTCCTACTCCACTACAATTAAGACATTTGAAAGGAATCATACCTTTATATTTTCTAGTTCCTCTCTAGAGCCTTCTTACAAAGTTGGCTTCTTCTATATCATAATCATCATTTGAGTTGTCACTTGATTTTTCTTTTCTTATATTAGTCTTCTTTGATGCTTTGAATGACGCTTCCTTTTTAGGTACTTCTTATTGTCATATTCAAACCTCATAGGTTGTAAGAATTCCACACAATTCATCCATTGTTAATTTTTCCAAATATTTTCTATTTTCAAGAGCTAATATCTTAGGATTGAATCTCATAAGAAGTGACCTGAGTACTTTTTGCACAATAAAATTTTCATCAATTGTTTCACCTAAGCCTCTAATGATGTTTACAATTCCATCCACATGAAGAAGTTATGCTGCAATGTTTTCTTCATCATCCATATTCAGTCTTTCAAATTGACTCATATGAGTTTGTAGTTTTGCTTGCTTTACTTTATCATCTCCTTCATAAGTGTTCTTTAGTTTATCCCACATCTCCTATGCATATTTACAATGCATAAATTTGGTGAATTATGATTTTGATAATCCTTCCAGAATTGCATTCATGGATTTTGAGTTATTGTCACTGAGCTTCTTTGCACCATGTCAAAAAGTGAATTTGAAAGAGTTTCATAACTATTCTTGACTGATTCCCAAACATCATATACTAGTGACTACAGATACACTCTCATTCCGATGCTCTAGAAGGCATAATCGATTCCATCAAAGCATGGATATTTTTTTATTGAGGATAGTATCTCATGTTTATACATGTGATCTATTGGGATGTTCCTTCCAGTGTTTAGACTGTTGCTGAAGGAACCTACTCTGAAACCAAATTGTTGAAATGTCTGATAGTACTGAGAGGGAGGGGGGGTGAATCTGTATTGTATACTTTAATTACTTTTTATTATGATTTGAATTTATAACATAGTTATTATTTATTCTTGCAGTTAGTTATACCAAAAATGTACTAATCATAATATTAAACAATATTCAACACATTTACAAATATAGAGGTGGAAACCCATATTGTGAATACCTTAAAAATATTTATAAACGAATTTCAATTCATGCATGAATAACTATCAATGAGGACACCAATCCTCTCATGAGCACCAACTCATAAACCAGACACCAACTTGCAATGGATGAAGACACCAATCCTCATATTAGCACCAACTCATGAACCAGGAACCAACCTGCAATGGATGAGGAAACCAATCCTCTTATGAGCACCAACTCATAATTCAGGCACCAACCTGCAATGGATGAGGACACTGATCCTCTTATGAGAACCAACTCATAATTCAGAAACCAACCTATAATTGAATGAGAAAACCAATCCTCTTATGAGCACCAACTCATAATTCAGGCACCAACCTACAATTAAATGAAGACACCAATCTTTCCTTGCTCCACCCAACCACCCTTTATTTTCCATTTGTTCACAATAAATTGTTTTATTTCATCTATATTATTCTTCTTGATCTAAAACAATATTTCAAAAGCTTCCAGATCAAAGTTACATCTGTACAAAACTATCATAACTACACCAAATCTTCTTAATAAGTTTTTTTGTATTCTTGCTGCAATCCTTATACCTTAATTGTGCTCATGTTCATCAAAATTACTCCTATAAAGTTTATGCTTCCATACCTTTCAATCATTCCCTAAAAATTCAATGCACATAACAAGTCTTTGGTTCCTTAGAATGCCAAGAGTTCCATCTTCCTTGTTATAACATCACAAAAAAATCTCTCTTTTTATCTATGTATTCATCAAACAATCGTCATTATAATTATTTGTTATTTTAATAGACCTAAATCACCATATTATCACTCCTCATTTGTTACTTCATCTTCATAGTTGCGCTCCTCTACGATTGTTACTAAACTCAAACAGGTTATCTCAGATCTCCCTTCACTTCACTTCTCTCCTTTTTCTTCATCTTCATTATACATATATATGCTTTCAATTGAATTTTGTGGATTTATTTTATGATGAATGTGGACCCGATTCATCCTTCGAGTCGACCAGAGTGCCAAAAATGTCATTGAAAATTTCGTACAGAGTGTAAGCCCCTGGGGCTTATTTTCCTTCGTTACTTGAGTTATCCCAATGGGAATAGAACCAAGTGCATGGGACCATGGGATTTATTATAGGGGGTTATACCCTTGACTCAGATCTTGAGGCACAGGGGTTGCAATAAATAATGCATTGACGCATTTATTTCCTTTTAAACACGTGTTGAAATTGTGGGGGGTGCCTTTCTATTAACTCATGCGCTAGTTAATCACCCACAATTTGACAAGAGTCGTTGATCTCCTCTCTCGATGGACACCAATATCTCCATCATTCGATCTTCTTTAATACAATTTCCAAGGTTCTTGTTGTGGGCCACACGATATCATTTCAATGGATCACCATTGATCCATTATGTGATCAACGATCAATCTTCCTCCTCGCTGATTCGATTAGCGGTTCTACTATATATGGTGGTTCCATAAAATTAGAGGCTCACTACAATTAGTGGCTTTGTTGTTGACACCTGCCATTTCTCTATAATGATCAACGATCCTGGTTTTTCCACATTGCCACACAACAATCCTTCCACATGGCTTTGTCACCACCGTGGATCTTCTTGCCATCAATTTATTTCTATTGTTCTATTATTTAATCTTTACCATTAATTATTTACATGGATATGTTATGGACATTGAATTTACTTGTTGGTCACTGGTTTGAACATGATTGTGTGTGCATGTAAACTCTTGTCACATTCAACTTCTCTTGACAGATCACATAGGCATCGAGATGGTGGATGATAAGAGACCTTCAATGTGGACTGCATTTTGTTAGCTATCTGAACAATTTGCAATTTATAACACTACCATGTCAGTAGATGTCATCATATTCTCATCCACAATCACATGATGTGGTCATACCATTGTTGTCATCTTGACACAAACAACTTGTCATTGAGCACTTTGTTAAATAATCAAACAAACAAACTCCCCCTATAGTGTTGACATCAATGACACAAAACATAAACTATACAACATATACATAAAAGTATAAGTGTTTTGAACTTAGATAAATAATATTCAATGCAAGGAAAATTATTGGGAATTAAAGTCATTAACTGATTTTCTAATTAGTGGGCTCAAATAATATTGTGTTTATCAAACACGACTTGAAGTTTTTCCCAATATTCACTGGGGGCATTAATTCATTGAAGGTGAAACCTTAAATCATGATATATGTACATTTTGATCAATCCACATGCTTTGTCATTATTATTATCTCATTTTTTTTTTTTTTATTATCAATGGGTTCTTGTTCTTCTCCCAAGGTAATCTGGTACAATCCTTTACTTCTTAGTACATCCTCCATATGGGGTTTCAATGAGAAGTAGTTGGTACTAGTAAGAAAAATATCACTGGAAGTATTTGGTACTAGTAAGCAAAGAATATAGATTTAAAAGTTGAAATTGATGGTCTGGATGGAAAGCTCTCGAAAAAATAGTACTAAAAAGGACTTCAAATGTGAAAGTTATTCCCTTTTGAAAAAAAAACATAAATGTAACCAAAGAGACCCATGGAAAGTATAAGTTGGTCCAAGTGGTGATGCTCCTCCTTATCTAACTTTTCATATAAGCTCACTTTTAAATAAGTTACTTATGAAATGACCCACTTTTATAGAATAAGTGGGAATCACTTTTACAATGAAATTACTTTGTAAATTAAAGTTGCATGCAAAAAAGAGTAACCAAAAAGAATATTAAAGCTACTTATAGTGATTGACTTTTATAAATTAAGTGAAATGCACTTTACAATGGATGCATGATTTTTTTTTTTAAAAGTACAAAAAAAAGACTTGAACTTAAGAACTCTTATTTAATAAAGAAACTTTCAACCAAGTGAGCTAGTGAAAAACACATTATCATCTTAAGAAGGATGATGGGGGGCATATTTTTTGTTGTTATGGAATATATCCTTGAAGTGCATGCTCAAAAAAACATTATTTTTGTGTGTTCACGCACAAAAAAAAAATCCCTTCTCGACAACAAGAAGGGGTTATATCTCAGTCAGGTTACCTAGAAAATGCAAGTTTTCTCTTTGTTTCTGATTTAACAAGATCACACAAAGCACACGAAAAAGAGAATGCAAAGAAAATAAAACACTTTCCTCTCTATTTTTTATTTCTTGAGATCACACAGATAACGGGGAAAAGGGTGTATTTAGGCTTTATTCCTCTGGATTTGACTGAAATGGTTGTATCTTGGGAAAAAAAAAACCTTTTCAAGTGAAAATAAAATAATTCCTAATTGAAATGAGTGCTCCAGATGCAATGGAATATTCCTCTCAGCATATAAGTGTAAGGAAATAGTAGAAACCATAAGTGTGGAAACACGACTTCAAGATCTCTTTCTACTATGGGAGCAGGTCATCAAATAAGCTCTGATACCATGCTTGATAACACAAGGTATCCCAACATAGGATAAACACCTTTAGTAACCACTCTTACAACCAAATCCACTGATACAGGGATGTTTTTACGTGGTAAAATTCTATGGGGAAACATCCATGACCCTAGCCAACATGGCCACTTGAGGAAATTTATTAATGCAAAATAAAAATATTACAAAAGAGTCTCTCACAATCGATCATTGGATAATGACCCTACATGCTATTTAAATAGAGATCATGGACCAATAAGGTGTTAATCCGCAGATCAATGTAGTCACTAGGATCGAGGATAATATGAGTCGTCGGGTCACTCTATGTATAGAACATATCGTAATTGTTGGATTGCATAGTTACAAATGTGTACTAATACATACTAAAGAAACACACTTTAACCTAATGACACATTAGACCAAGTTGATCTTAACTAATTTGTAAGTGTCTAAATATCCTAACACTCTCAATGATCAGGAAGACATCGAAAGGGAACTAGTTAAGTAATTAAAAAAACTCCTCTCAGAACCACACCCATACATGAAAGATGCCGTAAAAAATATGACCCAAAACATTCCTAATATAGTCACTAAAGATAAGAATGATGCCCTCCTTAGAAGAAGTGGAGAAATTAGAAATGGAGATTCCCAAGGGAAAATCTCTAGGCCCAAATAGATTCACCTTTGATTTTTTTCATTCCTACTAGTCAATCATCAAACAAGATGTCTAGGCTTTGGTAGAATATTCTCACAGATTCTCTAATGTCCTTCCTACTCTAAATTCCACCTTTATGGCCCTATTCCTGAAGGAGGAAAAAGTTGATGACCCTAGCAAATTCAGACCAATATCACTATGCAATGTGGTTTACAAGATCGTCACCAAAGTAATTGAAAATCGGCTCGAGCCCCTCCTTCCAAATTTAATCTCTCTAGAACAAACAGGTTATGTGGAAGCAAGGAAAATAATGGTTGGTATATTCCTATCACATGATATGATCCATTATTTAAAGGCATCCAGATCAACATGGATTCTCATAAAATTAGACATGTCCAAGGCATTTGATAAATTAAGTAGTCAATTCATACAACAAATTCTAATGACCTTTGGATTCCTTGACTAATGGATCAAATGGATCATGTCACTCACTTCAATGGCCTTCTCCTCTATCCTCATAAATGAATCACCCTCAACAAATTTTTGACCTCCTTGGAGAATTAGGAAAAGAGATAATGTATGCCCCTTTCTATTCATCTTGATGGCATGATGATTAGGATGAGAAATAAAGGAAGTAGTTAGCACAAACTCAATTCAAAAGATGATATTTTTTAGAGATGATCTGGTAGCATCACATCAATAATTTTTGGATGAAACAATGCTCATGAGAATCTTGATAGTTCACAAATCTCAAGCATTCAAACAAATCCTTTCTTATTTTATAGATGCATTGGGCACCTCCATAAACCAAAGTAAGTCTCAAATATTTTTCTTCAACACTTCCCCTACTATTCAAATTAATATTTCCAGGATTCTAGGCTTTCAACGAAGTTCCCTTCCAACCAAATACTTGGTTACGCCTCTAACAAATAATGCACTTTGAAAATCCACATGGGAGGTGTTGAGCACACACTTGTACTGAGAGGGGGGTGAACAAGTATAAGAAATTTATTTTACTCTTTCAAATGTTCATAAAGCATAAGAAAAAAAATCACATATCAGATCTATTAACTATATAACATGGAACACAAAATTTATGTGGAAACCCTTTCGAGAGAAAACTATAAAACTTCTCTTTATAATTATTTGTAGAAAACAACCTACAGGAGATACCAATTCTTGTTGGTACAAACCTTGGTAGGAACAAACCTACTCTTACAGATCTTCGTAGACACTAATCCCCATTGCTAAGTACAAAGTTAGAAAGATACACTAATCTCTTTGTTTGAGTGGAACCAAACTTTAAGCTATAAACTATCCAAAAGATGATAACATTCACATTACCTTCATTAAGTCTACTTGATACTTTTGTCTTCACCAACTGTTGGTTTTAATTATCTCTTGCTACCTTTCTTGGGCTGACCTAGGTTAAGGTCTATCATGGTTTCCAACAAAACCCCTTTAAAACTATCGACCCCACTGGTAAACCAGAAGGCAACGTAGTACACAGGGTGCACTGCACAGTCTCACCTGAGATAATTCTATTGGTGGCTACAACACTCAAGTGCTTGCAACCTAGGAATGAGTGGGGATATGGTATTAAAATCTATGATCTTCATTTGTTAATTTAACATTCAACTTATATTGAATACCATGCCATCCTTATTCATGCATGTAAAATAGAAGATCTAACTAGTCACTCATGCATTTGTCTAACATCTAATCATTGACAGTAAAGGAATTACACAATATTCAATCACATAACACATGATATACCATGGTTCACCCCTCCTAGGCTATGTCCACAAAGATTTGGCTGCTGTTCTCTTTTATTATGGTGTTTCCAAAACTATAGTGCTGCGCACATTACAATTCTCCATCAACCAGGTCGAGATCTATAATGAGGTGAACTAGATCACACCAGGCTCCTCAGCATGTGATATAACCATAGAGATCTACCTTATTTCCTCTCATCATCTCAACAACTTACAAAATAGATTGGATTTATAGTCATTTCATCTTCGAATGACATAGTAACGATGACCAACCAACAACTGAACCATATTCGAACAACAAACCCCCCTCAACCTAGACCTCCCAAGTACCTACTTATACATGTTTTCGGCTTATCAACCATTACATTATCTTACCAAAACCCTAAACCTAACATGGCTAGGTCTTCTTTCATGTGTGCCTTGCATGCTTTCCTCTTCTGCATGCACGTTTATCTTGCACGTGTTTCTTTTCCTACATGCACGCATTTATTGCACATGATACTTTTCTTGCATGCGTGTCTTCCTTACATGTCATGTTTTGCCCCAAAAATGGGTCTGCGCCTAACATGCCCCCAATATTGACATTGTGACTCGTCCCGAATCACTACCTAACTCCATAATATGTCACTACTTGTGCCAGTGCTTCTTACATATCTGCTATTCGTTGGCATTTCTCTTGAGCCTGGCTGCTCCTTGCTGACATGGCTTCGACCACCTGTGCAGTGACTAGTGGTCGTAATATCTCTCCCCCCTCCAAGCCTATCTATTCAAGGCACACTTTTGATGCGTCGACTTCCATGACCAACTATTTTGCCTTTTCTTGTAGGGGCTCCAACTGAGCCTGTCGTCCGATCTTCTGTGTCTGCACCGCTTTTTCTTCTGTCCGCGACAGTCTTGATCTTCTCTGGCAGTGGCATTGTCCTCTGTCGCTGCTTGAAATCTACAATTGCTGCATGAAATTTATCTTCCTTTCCTTGTAACTCTTGTAGAATTCCATCCTCGAATAACCATCTCCATAGTTGGCCACTCTTTTCCAATAGTTCGGGCACTCTATGTATGTTCTGCGCAATTTTCTCTGCAGCTGTTGTCGCATCTTTCTCTCTTTGCACTCAGACTACTGAAGGAGTCATAGATAATACGTGCTCCTCCAGTTCCTTGATATGATTTTTATATTGCGCCAGGTTCTATGCTTTTTTCCTCATCTTCTCTTTAGCAGATGCTTCTTTCGATTCTACGTTGTCGGGGATTGATCCAGAATTGGATCACAGGACCAAATTGGGTTTAGGAAGGCCTAAAAATCAAAGTTCTTAGAATGGATTCAAAACATACATGTGCATAGGCCTCATCTATATGAACCCAACGCAACTTGAACAGGCTCAAACAGACATTGTATACAAAAGATGTTGCATTCTGTTGATTTTTCCAAAGATGCAAAATTTGATGACTGTACAGTCCATACAATCCGTACAATGCCACGTGGCAGCTGACTGTACAGGTCGTATGGCCGTACAACTTATGTGGAAGGCTATGTTGGTATTGACATGGGTAGGTACAGGTGGAACAGTCAGAGTGTGACACATGGCACCACTACAAGGGTGACAGATGGCATAGGCTGACATGGCAAGGTCCTGTGGCAGGTATAGTGTGTTGACATGGCAAGTGTGCTAACTCGACAGTGTTGCTGACATTGTCAAATGGTATCTTGACACGTGGCTGGTTTGTGGATGAATGTGAAGGTCCCACATGGCCTAGTCCTGGGCTTCCACGTGGCATCCCTTTATTGGATCATTGGTTGTTTGAAAAAAGTTTATGGGTCTGTGGGGGTCAAACCCATGACCTCCATGGGTGATAAAGATTTCACGTAGGTCGGGCAACCAACCCACCTACACGGTGGGTCTTAACAACTATTTGCGCCATATATATTTGAATTTGAATGAGGTGTAATGCGGGCGGAGTTAGGGCTGGGGCCTAGCCCCAGCCCCAAATTGAATACCATGTGGCCTATTTCTATGTTCATACCTCATATAACGGATGGCACGGAGTTGGGTGGAAATAGACCCCATTTTTCGGTGTTAACACATTTGACTTCACCATGTGTCCACAGGGGGAGACCTTCACGTGAATAAATGGGTTAGCACCCGGTTGGTTGGGCTAGCTCGCCAACCAGGGCGCTAGACAGTGGGACAAAAGACTGGGGCTTATAGCTGTTATACTGAGTGCGTGGATGCATAGCCCGTGGCCACATGGCCCTGCAATGTGACCAAGTACCCTGAATCAGAGGGGGATAGCAAACCATTGCTAGTCCATGGGCACATGGAGGCACCCAATATGACCAGGAGCATGAATATAAAGGGGCTACACCTTGTTTTGGAATTTAGTGGGTTTTCCACCTTATTATATGATTTTTAATGGATTTTAGCCTAATATTGGTAGATTTAATCTAATTTTGGAGGATCTTGGGCCCTTTTTGAGGCCAGATCTTGGGGGGAAGTTGGGAGTTTGTAACTAAATTCAGGCCTATACAAAACAGAGGCTCTTGAAGCCATAAACGGAGTTCAAAGTAGAGAATTTTTGTTGAAATATTGAGGCAAAGCCATTTTTATGCAGGGAAGATATTGAGGAGTGCACCTTTGTGGGCCATTTCTGGGAGCTTCGTTCATTTGCTTTCGGTGCCGTTAGTTTTGATGGGTTCTTGAGATCTGGTAGAAAACAAACAACTCATTTTTGTAGTCCATTGGCACTTTCATGATGTACATATAAATCTTCAAACATAAATAAGAAAGCCTCACCCACTAAGACAAAGGCTCGAAGACGTAGGCAAGATTGCCAAACTCCACTATCATTTTGGTGCTTTATGGTTTGTTGTTCTTCATAATTGTTTCCATATATGTATATTTCTTAATGGCTGCTATGTTTCAGCTATAATTCTTCCTCTTTCATTCAGTTTCCTAATTGGTAATTTAACTCATGCAAAATAACTCAACCACTGTCGTTTAAAATATCTTTTCAGATCAAGTGGTATCAGAGCTAGTTGACGATTGGTTTTTGAGTTTGCATGATTACCAAGGAAAGGATGAATCATGGAGAAGGTGAGCTTGTTGAATAGAATCCATTGATTGGATTGATAAAGAGAACTTCTCAAAGTGAGAATATGGCATCGAAAGAGGGACTTTCTAATGATGAGAAAGAGTTTCTAAAAACTTTCTTCTCCATGTCGGAGATGATGAAGGTTTTATATGAGGATTACTTGGAATGGAAGAGACCAAATCTAGGTGAATATTCAAACGTAAAAAGTGAAGAAGGAGAGGATCCTCCTCAAATTCCTCCTTCACCTCCTTCTTCTCCTTCTTCTTCAAGTTCAATTTCTAAATCCATTGCAAGAAAACATGTCCATAAAAATAAACATGAAATTTCTTTACTTAAGCTTGATGTAAAATTTGAATTACCCATGTATGATGGTGAAGTCAATGGAGAGAGTCTTGAAAATTGGGTCAGACAGATAGAGTCTTATTGCAGTGTGCAACAAATCAAGGATGAGGAAACTCAAATCAAGTTGGCATCGCTTAGAATTTTAGGCACAACACTCATCTGGTGGCAAAGCAAGTTGCAAAATGGCACACAACAAGTGGGTAATGTATTTCCATCATGGAAAGATTTTATTTCTACACTTAGAAAGCAATTCTATCCTTTGGGTTATAAAGAGAAAGCTTTAATTGAATGGAAAGGTCTTAAACTAAGAAAAGGACAAACAGTGGAAGAATACATAGATGGATTTCGTAAAATGGAATTTATGTTAGATATTCCTTTACATACCCAAGAAACTCTTATGAAGTATATAGGAGGTTTACCTGCACATATTCGAAACATATTATTCATGTTTGGACCTACTAATATTGATGAGGTTTTTGTTCAAGAGACATACATTGAAGAAGGGAAAACAAGAGTTGGTGTATCAGGGGAATCGTCTTCAAGGAAAGAGGACAAAAGGAAGTGGAATGGAAATAATGCAAATTCAGTGGAAAGAAAGGAAGAGAAGCCCTCTTGTAAGTGTTGCAATAAAGAAGGGCATGATGAGGACCATTGTTGGAAATTGCATCCCGAGAAGAGACCGAAGTGGTTCAAAGAAAGGAAAGGGAGGCAAATAGTTGCAACAACAACATAGCCAACAGACTTGGGATCAGATTCATGTGATGAATCTAAAGTCTCATTGGTTGGTTTGATAGGTAAAATTGGTGATGGATTTAATGCTAGAAGTAAATTGTTTCACATAAGGGTCATATATAATGGATCTCAATCTAACTTGATTTCATAAGAATTGTTTAAACAATTCAGATTAAACACTCATGTGCATCATAAGCCTTACACACTTAAATGGATAAGCAACAATCATCAATTGAACATAACAAAGAAATGCACATTAAAGTTTGAAATTTCATCTAAGTTTGTGGATGAGGTAACATGCGATGTGGTTCCACTCAATGAATGTGGAATGGTCTTAGGTAGTCCTTACTTGTATGATCGTAAATAAATATTCTACAAGGAAAAGAATCAATATCACTTAACCAAAGAAGGTCAATAATATGTTGTTCATGCTCATGATTTAAAGGCAAATAAATCTCTTCAAACAATGGAACACTTAAGAAAGGAAACTCATGCAAGCAACACACCTATAATTGCTTCAAATCAAGTAATCAATTTTAAGAAAGAATAGGAGATGATTGTAGAATGGAAGATCAATCACACTTTGCTTCAAGATAAGCTAATGTTGTGTAAATATTACAAACATATTATCTCATTCGTAGTCATATTTTTGATGCTATCATTAGTAATGTTGTCAACATGGATGATAGTGGCTTCAGTAAGATGTGACAGAGTACAAATGGCTAACAATATGCTGTCAGTTATCATGATTTTTTTATAGTTGATCTTGATGAGACATGTGCACAAGACAAAGTTCAAAGATAGAGAACAAGTCGGGTGGTCTATCCTGCACTTTATGACTATTTAGTAACCTTTTGGAGGACCAAAAGGTCTTCAGTGGGGAGGTGTGATCCAAAATTGGATCCCAGGACCAAAATGGCTCTAGGAAGGCCTAAAAATAAAAGTGATCAGAATGGATTCAAAATAGATTCGTGCATAGAAATCGTTGATACGAACCCAACACAACTTGAATGTGATAAAATGGACGTTGTATGTGAAAGATATCACGTTTTGTTCATTTTTCCAAACATGTAAAATTTGATGGTTGTACAGTCCGTACAGTGCCATGTTGCAGCTAACTATATAGGCCGTATGGCTGTACATCTGATGTGGTATGGTACGTTGGCACTGATGTGGGAAGGTACAGGTGGACTAGTCAGAGTGTAATATGTGGCACCACTGCAAGGTTGACCTGTGGCACATGATGATGTGGCAAGGTACAGTGGTAGGTACATTGTGTTGACATGGCAAGTGTGCTGACTGAGCAATGTTGCTGACGTGGTTGAATGGTATCTTGACACGTGGCTGGTTTGTGGAAGAATGTGACAGTGTCACATGGCCCAGTCCTGGGCTTCCATGTGGCACCCCTTTATTGGATCATTAGTTGTTTGACAAAAGTTTATGGTTTTGTGGGGGTCGAACCCATGACTTCCATGGGAGCCAAAGCTTTCACGTAGGCCGGGTTACCAGCCTGCCTACATGGTGGGTCTTAACAACTATTGGCGCCATATATTTTAATTTGAACGAGGTGTAATGTGGGTGGAGTTAGAGATGGGGCCTATCCCTATCCTCAGAGCGAATACCATGTGGCCTATTGCTATGTCCATAACTCATATAATGGATGGCGTGGAGTTGGGTGACAATTTCCCTCGGTTTTCGACGTTAACACATTTGAATACACCATGTGTCCACAGGGGGAAACCTTTGCATGGATAAAGGTGTTAGCGCCCGGTCGGTTGGGATAGCCCACCGACCAGGGCGCTAGAATGTGGGCCAAAATACCGGGGCTTATAACTTTTATATTGAGCGTGTGGATGCATAACCCGTGACCACATGGCCCTGCAATGTGACCAAGTACCACAAATTGGAGGGGGCTAGTGAATCAACACTAGTCAAGGGGCACATGGAGGCAGCCAATATGACCAGGAACACAGAGATAAAGGGGTTGTGCCCTGTTTTGGAATTTAGTGGGTTTTCCACCTTATTATATGTTTTTTAATGGATTTTAGCCTGATATTGGGAGCTTTAATCCTATTTTGGAGGATCTTAGGCCCTTTTTGAGGCCAGATCTTGGGGGGAAGTTGGGAGTTTGTTACCAAATTCATGCCTATATAAACCAGAGGCTCTTGAATCCATAAAGGGAGTTCCGAGCAGAGAAATTTTGTTGAAATATTGAGGCAAATCCATTTTTATGCAGGGAATCTATTGAGGAGCGCACCTTTGCGGGCCATTTCTGGGAGTTTCGTTCATCCGTTTTCAGTGCCGTCAATTTTGATGGGTTCTTGAGATCTGGTAGAACATGACCAACTTATTTTTTTAATCCATTGGAACTTTCATGATGTACATATAAATCTTCGAACAAAAATAAGAAAGCCTCACCCACTGAGACAAAGGCCCGGAGATGTAGGCGAGATTGCCAAACTCCGTTATCACTTTGGTGTTTTATGGTTTGTTGTTCTTCATGCTTATTTCTAGATCTGTATATTGCTTAATGGATGATATGTTTCATCTATAATTATTCCTCTTTCATTCATTTTCCTAATTGGTAATTTAACTCATGCAAAATAACTCAACCATTGTCGTTTAAAAGATCTTTTCGGATCAGGGATGGCTTGAAATAATCCACTTATCTGTTTTTCCATATCCTCCACTTTTTTCTGTGCTATATTTATCTCTTGCCCTTCATGGATAAGTGCCTCCTTCGGTGAAGTGTTGTCTTCCTGCGCCAATTGTAATTTCGTCACATCCAACCTTGCTCTGGAATGAATCTCCTGCATGATGCTCACTTGTAATTTATACAACGCTTTAGTTGGAATCTTGGGCAATGCCAAGTCCATCGTCTCAATGTCTCCCAGTGGCCTCTGCATGATCTCCTCATCCATGAACAACATGTTGGGAGTAATCCTGAAGTTTACACTCCCATGCGCCATGATCTGCACTATCTCGCCCATCGATACCCCTTCTTTCACTGGCACTGTTGTCTTTTGTTGTTGCTGCTTTATTTTGACCTTTAAATGCTCAAGCACAATTTTCACCTCTTGGATTTGCTCCAAAATTGAATCTCTGTGGTTCTCAACGTTCTCCCACACTTCTAACATTCGATCCTCTAATATCGTGGCTATCAAATCCATATTGTCTTGCGTCAATGATGTTTCCATGAGATTCCTGTGGGCATTTTCCTTCTTCTTGGTGCCACTTGCTTGCTCCCTTGACCTTTTCCTTTGGGCATATGATGGATCAGATACCTCTAGAATCTGTGTATCCATGTCAGTATCCTTCCCTTCTCCTTCCTCCATTGAGAATTCTTGTGTCTTTGTCTGCTTTTGCTCGGGGCGCACTTGTTCTGTTGTTTCTCTTGTTGTCTAATATGTGTGCAATGATCCCTATGTAGATCCATGTTGGGATGGCTTCTTCATTTTGGTTTTATTTTTGATGGGAGTGTTGTCCCCTTCTTGGCCCTGTGCCGTATTTTTCTTGGTGCTTGGTCCATTTGTGCCTACCTGTTGCGTAGGGACTCTTCTATCCTACATCCTCGTTCGTGCTCCTGGCACCATCTTTGGGATTGTTGGCACTCTCCACTCCTCAGGCCACTAATAGAAATCCATCTGGATGTCCTGCAATGTTACACAATACTTCAAATAAAACCACTCCTTAGATGGATCCCTCTTTGCGTGTAGCCACATATTGTAGCACAATGCTTGGAATTTCACTATCTTTCCAAACTCCTAGAAAGTTTATATGGGAATCCTCCATGTATCTATGACTCTATCTTGGATCTCTGTCAAGTACATCACAGACATGTCACTGTTAAGTTTCTTCTTTTTGGGATCAAGTGTACTACGAAGAGATGTGTAGCATGTTGTGCCACATTTCCCCATCCTTGGTAGGAACATTTTGTATGTGGGTTTCTGCCACCCCATAAGTGTAATGAGGATGAGTAACCACGAATAATGGAACTCAAAGCCCCAATCTTGCACGTCCTTGTAGTATCCAAGGAATGATTTTAGCAGATAAGGGGCGCAACTCATCAACCTCCCCTTTGTGCACTGTGCCACAACTGCTACTAATCCTGCAAACACTTCTTCTTAATGACACTTGTGCATTAATTTTCAATCGAGCAATATTGTTGCAAATCATGTCGAAGCATCATTGATGTTGCTAATCCCGATACCTTTGTTACCCCTCTCTATGCCATACTTTTCTTTAATCTCATATGAGATGGATTTCTCCTTAGTTTTGTCTTCTAGGTATTGTTCTGGCTTCTCTCCATCTGTGGCTAGCCCTATAATCATTGCGATGAGGTTGACGTTGATAGGCACTGGCCTATCCATCCACAAGATGCCTTCGTGCACCCTCGCTAATAGTTGTTTGAAACATATGTTTATGTGTTTCCCACGCTCGAAGTGAGATATGTCTAATAATTTCATGAAGACGGTGTTGTACAGTCCCAGGATCCATTGAGCAGGCTCCAATAGTGGTGCGCCTGATGGGCCTTCTGCTCTGCTCTCTAGGTAGCTTTGTGCTTCCAAATCTAGGAACTTATGGTGTCAGAGACATCATGGTCAAAATATTTGAGGCCCTCGACCCATCCTATCATGTTATCTTCGATCTTCACTCCCTTAGGATTTTTTTGCATCATTATTCCTAGTTCTTCCTTTGTGTGTTGTACGCCTTGCGCAATGATTTCTGCTCACACCTTCTTCATCCCTTTTGGGGACGATACCCCTACCTCTAGTACAACCTATTGCTTTGTTTCATGCTCTGGTTCTGGATCTAGGCCCTGCTGCGTGGAACCCATGGTCGGTTCTTCTTGTTGCGGCCCTTTTCCCCCGCACCCGTCAGATTCTGTTTGTTCGACGTCCTCTTCCAGATTCTTGGGATCCTGTGTGGTTTCCTTCTCCTCTTCCACATGTAATGTGGTCTACTCATACTACAGTGTGTGGATTTCATCCACATGCACCACTGTAGGCATCTCGTTTGTTCCGGTTTGTGGCACTCGAGTGCTACTATGTATGTTTTGTCTGGTTCTGCTCGATGTCCAACCCTCGGTGGTGACATGGTGAGGAAATCCGAACTACAGGCTTCCACATTGATAGATGGCATCACAAATTCACACTCTATCACTCTTCCACTCGACTCTGCGTTCTTCTCCTTAGAAAATAACACAATGGGTTGCTTCCCCCCTTTTTCTGACTTTATAACGGAATGAAGAAGTGATAGTTGTGCCACATTGACAATTGTCTCTTTTTCACTTTTTGCGGTGTTTCCTGCGCTGCACCTTTCTACCCGTTAACTTCTCTTTTGAGCACAGTATTTTCGAACCCTGGTTTTCTTGCATCACATTGTTCTATTCTACCATTTTTGTTCTGTCAAGACCCTCCATGTGCGCCAATCTATTTTTATTTTTATCCCCTTTTTACTTTTTATTGCTTTCCTTCTTTTTATTTTATTTTTCTCATTTTATCTCCCTTACTTCTACTATAATRCACTATATACATATCTTCTTACTGCGTGGTAAATTTCTAAGTACTAGAAGGTTGATTGTCCCTATACAGTTTCARTCGACTCCCATTGATCATTCCTTTGATTTATGTACCTCCTAAATATTTCAACTATACAACTCCCCCCTCTGTGACAGTCTTCACTTCATATGGTCCCAACCAATGCATTCTAAATTTTCCTGGATGCTGAAGAAATTTRTTGTCATACACCAAGACTAGGTCTCCCTCCTTGAAACTCTTCCTTTTAATATGTYTATCATGCCAAGCTATGTCCCTTACTTTCTGTACTTCTTGGTGAAATCCTACTAAAATCCTATCTTCTTCCATCTCCATCRRCTGACTTGGTMTTTCTTGTATTGTGCCTCATTCTGTCATGTTGGTGATTGCTGCTATGCGCAAGGTAGGTACCAAAAATTCTAGTGGCACCACTTCTTATTGTCCATACACCAATCTGAATGGTGTCTTGCTATAGCAGGAAACCCCCCTATRGACTACACTATGGTTCAACATGTAGGAATATCTAACCATATAAAAGTGTCCTACTTTTCTAACTACCCTGAATACACCCCAGATTCATACATGGAAGACAAAGTGAAAAGATCATGTAACTTTACCTTTTACTCTGTGTTTGATGTCGATTCTCTCGTGCTTGATAGCTCCGCTGACTGCAAGCCTCCTCCCAAGGATGACCTACATTTACAAATAGATAAACAGAGAACTACAAACATGCATATCATATATAAATCATGGGTTAGATGTTAGAATGAAACATAAACCGAATACAAACATTTGACACATCATATTTCGAGACAGGAAAAGTATTTCTTTTATTGATATCACAATGTTTACTTACAACAAAGGTCAGTGACTGCTCCACAAATCTGGTTCGAGCTCCTATTTACCAAGATCCAACTACACTTCCACATATATTTCTCCTCTCACACCTCTTCTAGGTAAATGGCATAGGCTTATGATAGAGGAAAAAGACAAGAATGAGAAATTCTGATGCAAATCTCACAAGGTGGCTGCAATTATTTGGGGCAAGGAGGGGATGTGAAACGAGCAGAGTTTCACTATTCTTATTATTTTCTTAGGAATGATATCCCAAAACCTCCTTTTATATGACAAAAGGAAGGTTATTCGGTTGGGTGATGGGCTATAGGTGATAGATCAGTTGGGAAACTTCCCAATAGCATGTAATCTCAATGAATTCCTTGCAACTTTTTAATTTTTGCAACTTTTGCAAGTATACGCCGGTTGTAATGGTGAATCTAGCATACGTATGCGGTATGTAGTGGTGCATCAAGCGTGTGTATACAAGAAGTAGTGGTGCAAGGCCTGCAGATCTTCAAAAATAGTTTTTTTTAATAAGAGCTGCTAAGTGATGGCTTGAAAAAATTTGCACATAAGAGGGCCAAAAGCCAGGTATGCATATAAGAGGGCCAAATGACAGGTATGTGTTAAGAACCTGAATAGATATACCAATATAATAACCACAAATACTGAATACACAATAGATCCACAAAGTAAGATAGAAGAAACCACACTTTATTAGAAGAAAACCCTTGAGGTAGGGCAACACCATACAATGGATCCTATTATGGAAG
>ML778227.1:510210-522762 GCA_009831015.1 Picea engelmannii
AGGCACCCATTCAATGTTGGGGTTGTAAGGGAGACCACAAGTATAGAGATTTTCCTCACAAAAATTACAAGGTGAGAGTTGTCCACAATGTTCTTCAAGAAGAAATAGTGAAGGACATGGGCATAAGTGTACCAAGGATCTATGCAGCCACGAACAACAAGCAAGTTAAGTTTCATTCACACATGATTGAAATTGAAGGTATGATCAATAACCATTCCTTTACTATTTTAATTGATTCGGGGGATATTCATAGCTATATAGATCCTAAATTTGTGGAAATATTTCAATTACCAATAAACAAGCATGAGAAATATTGGCTGGTACAAATGGCTATAGGAGCCAAGAGGAAACTTGTTGATTTGGTTAAATCATGTCTAGTGGGAATGAATGGACTAAGTACGAAGGCAGATTTGAACATATTTCCTTTAGGATCATATGATTTCCTAATTGGTATGTATTGGTTGGACCAACACCATTCCATATTAGACTGCCATAACAAGGCATTCACTTGCTTGGATGATGAAGGAAATCAGAGAAAAATCCTAGGAATTCCCAGGGAAGTTATTGTCTGAGAAATCTCAACAATGAAGTTGAAGAAGTGTTACAGGATGGGCTGCCAATTATTTTCAGCCCATATGAAGGAAGAATCTAAGGATAAGGTGAAAAATATGGAGGATCACGCAGTCCTAAAATATTTTGAAGATGTGTTCAAGAAGATACCAGGACTAGCCCCAAAGAGAGATATTGATTTCTCTATAAATTTAATGCCTGAAGTAGCTCCAGTATCAAAGACTCCTTAAAGAATGAGTACACCAGAGCTGAAGGAGTTGCAAATGCAGCTTGAAGAGCTTCTGAAGAAGGGGTATATACACCCAAGTGTGTCACCTTGGGGTGCCCCTGTCTTGTTTGTGAAGAAGAAATATGAGACATTGAGATTGTGCATCGATTTCAGATCGTTGAACAAAGTGACTATAAAGAAAAAGTATCCTTTTCCAAGGATTGATGATCTCTTTGATCGGTTGAAGGATGCAAATATATTCTCAAATATTGATCTCAGGTCAGGATATCATCAAGTAAGGATCAGAGATGAAAAAATCAATAGGATCGCCTTCGGGACAAGGTATGATCATTATGATTTCAAAGTGGTGGCATTTGGTTTATCAAATGCACCAACTATTTTTATGTTCTTAATGAATGGTGTTTTCTAGGAATATTTAGAAAAGTTTGTCATTGTTTTTTTGGATGACATCCTTGTATATTCCAAGTCGAAAGAAGAACATGAGAATCATTTGAGGATGGTGTTGCAAGTGCTAAGAGAACATCAATTGTATGCCAAATTGAGCAATCGCTCATTTTATCAAATCATAATTCACTATTTGGGGCATATCATATCTGAAGAAGGGATAGCAGTGGACCCTGAAAATATTGAGGCCATTAAAGGGTGGAAAACACCTAAGAATGTGAAATAAGTCACATCCTTCATGGGTCTATATGGCTACTACAGAAGGTTCAATGTAGGGTTTTCGAGAATAGCTCACCCAATCACTTCCTTGCAAAGAAAATGGGTAAAGTTTCAGTGGACAAAAGAATTTGAAAAGAGCTTCCAACAATTGAAGCAGTTGTTAACCAATGCTCCAATTCTGAAGATTGTAGATCCAGATGAATATTTTGTGGTTTGCACAAATGCCTGCAAAGAAGGACTTGGTGGAGTCCTTATTTATAATGGATTTGTGATATGTTTCGAGTCCAGAAAATTGAAAGAGCACGAAATGATCTATGCCACTCATGATTTGGATTTGGCAGCCATAGTGATGCTTTGAAGAAGTGGAGGCACTACATCATGGGAAAGAGTTTTGAGCTAAGGACACACCATAACGGTCTGAAATATTTGTTTGATCAACCAACTTTGAATGCTAGGAAGAGTAGATGGTTGGAATTCCTTTGTGAGTATGACTTTGATATTAAGCACATCAAAGGAAAGGAGAACAAGGTGGTTGATTCACTCAACAGGAGAGTGCATGAACTGCGTGCTACAACCATTAGCATGTATCAGATGAATATTAGGGGCATAATTTCTGAGGCTACAAAAGTTGATTTGCAGTACATGGAATTGGTAACTAAATTGCAACAAGGTAAAATGCAATAGAAATTTGAAGATTATGAATTGGGAATTGATGGAATTCTCTTGTACAGGAACATAATTTATGTACCCATTTCTCACGAATTGAGGAGTGTGATTTTAAAAGAGATGCATAATGTACCTTATGCAAGACACCCAAGATATCAGAAAATAGTTTCAGCAGTCAAGAGCCTATATTATTGGTCAGGCATGAATAGGGAGATTGTTGAATACATAGCTAAATGCTTGGAGTGTCAAAGGGTCAAGGATGAGCATAGACACCCAGCTGGGTTGTTGCAGCCATTACCCATTCCTTAGTGGAAGTGGGAAGTGGTGACAATGGACTTCATCACGAAATTTCCTAGAACGAGGAAGCATCATGATGAAATCATGGTGGTGGTGGACAAGTTTACTAAAGTTTCCAATTTCATTCCTATGAAGGTTACTCACAAGGAAACCAATGTTGATGATATTTATATGAGGTAAGTAGTATGCTTGCATGGAATTCCCAAGACAATTGTGTCTGATAGAGACCCAAACTTTACCTCAAAGTTTTGGAAGGGGTTATTCAAAGGGTTTGGAACAAATGTGAACTTCAACACAACCAATCATCTTGAGTCTGATGGGAAAATAGAAAGGGTGAACCAAGTGATAGAGGATATGCTAAGGATGTATGTGATGGACAAACCATATAAATGGGAATATTAGCTACACTTGGTAGAATTTTCCTACAACAATGGGTATCAAGCATCACTGAAGATTATCCCTTTTGAGGCACTTTATGGCAGCAAGTGCAACACCCCAATAAGCTGGGACAACCCCGTTGATAGAGAAATAATTTGGCCAGATTTTCTCAAGGAAATGGAAGAGAAAATGTTGAAGATTAAACTGAATTTGAAGGTTTCCCAAGACAGGAAGAAAATATATGCTTACAAGAACAAAAATCACATGGAATTTAAAGTGGGTGATCATGTTTTCTTGAAGGTGAAAGCCAACAAAAGTTCCCTGAAGTTGGGAAACTGTCCCAAGTTGGAAGCCATATATTGTTGACCATTTGAAATCATAGAGAGGATTGATCTAGTAGCTTATATGCTTGCATTGCCTGCATCTATGTATATACATAATGTATTTCATGTGTCATTTCTTAAGAAATATATACCTAATGCTACTCATGTTATTGATTGGAATGTGATTCAGGTGGAGCAAGAAAGCACTTTTCAAGTGCATCTGGTACACATTCTGGACTGGAAAATCAAAAAGCCCCAGAATCGAGCCACAAGGATTGTAAAGGTCCAATGGACCTGGTACTTTCCTGAGGATGCAACATGGGAGCATGAAGATTCTATACAGACAAAATACCCGCATCTTTTTGAAGATTTTGAAAATCTTGTTAATATTATGTAAATGATTTGCACTGAGGACAATGAAAAAATAAGGGGAGGGGATTGTAATAACCCAAGGCCGAACCCTTGTGAAATGTAATTATGTTTGTAGGATGGTAAGCCAATTAATTATAAGTTGGTAGGCTTATGTGTTTATTAGGCTGGAGAGCCTATATGCTAAGGCCAGTGGGCCTGATTTTTGTATATGTAATCATGCAGATTATTAATAAAATACATCGTTGCGTGTAGACTGACCACGAAGAAAGAATAACGGGGGACCAAAATCCACTGGGTAGGTAAAGGGATGGGTCTATGAGGCTAGGAAAGAGGGGCTAAGCTTGAGGGATTAACCTAAGGGAATATTATAATGTATTCCTAAAAGAAAACTAAAGTTGGGAAATAAACCCAATTATCCTAAGTTTCTTTGGGGAGAGGAACAAACTCCAAGTGGAGCAGAATGTGCTCCTGGAAAGCCAAGCATCACCCATGACACATGCATATTTATGTGGGAAGTTCCACCATTGTTGGGGGGGCATGAGGCATTCTGGACACCTTTCGGAGGAGTTCGCTCTCACCATTCTGGGCTCTCTCACGATTATGCATGAGTACCATTCTCACCATTTTTCTTTCTCGCTCTCAACATCCTAACCAGGCTGACCATTTTGGTTTCCCCACAAGTTCATCCTAAGGATTTTAGCCATCCCTTGTGCAGTTCACGCACACACTGAGCAACCACGTAGCCAAATCCTTTTCTGGCATTGTGAACCTCTATAATTGTTGATTCGTCCCCTTGCCTTAGTCGATTTTGGTTGTTGTGGTTTGCATAGGCAGGTTGTCAGGCTTGTGGTTGAAGAAGTAGGTTGTCAGGCCTATGAGAAACTCTATTGAGGTGAGAGAGTTTATTGGGGAAGTGAGTCCAACAACAACTACAAAACTATGAAAATTCTTGATCCGGCCTATTGTTGAATCCCTGGAAGGGTAGTGGAGAAAAAGATGGGCTGTGGAATAGTGAAGGTGCATATTGCTGGGGTGGGATAGGCATGTGGGGAATGAGAGTCCATGAGAAATGGGTGTAAGTAGGATCCTTGGAGAGAATATTTCCAGTTGCACTGTGCATTTTTCCGTAGCCTTAGCCTAGTCTATGATTCCTTTGCCCTAAGTCAAGTTTAGTCCCAACTCGGGGGTGACTAACTGCTGATAGCTTGGAGCAGCGTGGTCTAAGGTTGGGAGGTTTGTGGAATGTTTGCACACAGTCGATAGTCTTCTCATAAAAAGATGAGTACAAATTCTATTTTACTTGTACGTTGTGTATCGTGTACAAGTGTTATAATGTTATCAAAATTTCCTATGTTTATCGCATGTATGTGTTGTTGTCGCTTCCACATGAATATGTGTATGAACAAAATGTTATGTCTATTTCAAATTTCACAATATATATATATATATATATATATATATATATATATGTATGTATGTATGTATGTATGTATGTATGTATGTATGTATGTATGTATGTATGTATGTATGTATGTATGTATGTATGTATGTATGTATGTATGTATGTATATTAGAGAAGAAATATGTTTCCTCTGTGGCATTGCCCGACCTATTGGGTGGCTGGGGATGTTACAAAATGCTATCAGAACAGAGAATTAAAAGATATATTCGTTAGGTAGAGTTTCCTGATAGAGGTTTGATGGTTAGGGACATTACAATTTTAAAGTGTTTCCCAACTAGGTAGTGTCTGAATTTTGCAGTGCATATACCATTGCTAGGCCTTTCCTCTCTGTAGTATTGTAGTTCTTCTCTAACTCTGATAGTTTTCTTCTTGCAAATGCTATTGGATGGTCTAACTCTCCTGCTCCTGGTTGCGCCATAATAGCTCCAAGTGTTATGTCTGATGCATCTACATGCAAATGAAATGTCTTTTCCCAGTCCAGGAATACTAATATAGGTGTTGTGACCATTTTTTATTTTAGAGTGTCCAAACCTCACTGACAGTCCTCATTCCACTGGAATTTACTATCCTTCTTCAACAGTTTCTCCATCAACGCAATGATCTGCTCATACCCTTTTATAAATTTCCTATAGTATCTTGTGTGTACCAATGTTTCTCTCAATTGTGATAGAGGGAAAAACCTTTTTGAACACACCTTTCAGGATGTGAGTCATTGTTTCTCCCACTGACTTCTCTATCTATAGGGGAATCAATGGTTTTGTGGCTTATTTTCCCTTTTTGACAGATTCTAACATTTTGTAATCTCGAGTCCTAGTCACTATATTAGCCTTGGCATTCATCATGTATATATTAGTGGCTAGGTTAATAGGTGTGGGCCCCCCCTGACTGCCCCCTTCCGCGCTCGTGGATGTTGAAGCCTGAACCATGTAACGCCCTTGTGGAAAAGGGTTCATCAGCACAACATGATGTTGTTGAGTCAATAAATTATGGGCTTCTGCAAGATGAGGGAACAAATGTGTCGGGTGGTCTTCTGTGCAAATATTACACGGATACTTCGACTTCTTCTTCTCCATTTCCCCCCACCAGCATTGTTGCTAGCCTTTTTGTCCCCTTACTCTTCTTGTTTCGTTGTTTTTTCTTTACCTTAGGATGATGGTTGGCCTTAGGGTTCATTGAATGCACACTCTATATGTCTGACATCTGGGTAGGGGAAGAAACCAAACTAGAAGTCTGGCTGGCCACAGACTGAGTTTGGTTGGCCACAGATTGTTGTATAAAAAATTGTTGCAATTGATTTGACAACATGTTCATGGGATTTTTTTGTGTTGGGCCCACAATACCATTAGCATGGGGTCCAAAATTCTTCTTGTCCTTATCAGGAAAAGACCACAATGCATCTGGAAAAATCTCATAGATCATGACAGACTGAGAGTAGATCAGTTCAAGTTGTTGCACTCTCATTATCACCTCCTCCTCTAAAAACGCTCCAGAAGTCGCTACGTCCTTGGATATGGATAGCACCAAAGACTTCATGAACCACTCCAACAAGAAATCCGAAGGGACCTGGACCTTAATCAAGCTATTTTGACGCCACCATTCTTGGATATGATCAAAGATATGGTCAACCTTGGTTTGCTCAAATTTGGCCAACAAGTCTATGCAGACATCGTATCTCACAGGTAACTGGAAATGGTTCAAGAATACCATTGACAAGTCATTGAAGTAAGAATACCTTGAGAGATCAAGCTCAATATACCATTTCATGACACCCCCTATAAGAGTGCATTGAAAATGTGCAACTGGATGGAGTCGTCCCTTAGTGAGTTTGATGAGCACCATAGATGAAAAGTTGTCACATAATCACCTGAATCTTTGCCAGGCTTGACTTTAAATTTTAGAATATATGAGGGAAACTTAGTCGGCATGGGGGGCCAACGTGGATTGTGAAAAATTAGGTCATTTAATAATCTCGACAACTCTGGAAAATGTAGCGTTGCCAGAAACGATAGTTTAGGTTGAGTATTATGTACAGGAAAAGAGGGTCCTAGATTTTGACTAGAACTAGGTTGTCATGAAAAGTTGGATTGCTGGCCAGGGTTCTGGTAGAAACTGTGGCCTTGACCAGAGTACAGAAACTGTTTCTATTGGGGTATCACCGACTAACTCCTATAATTGGATGACATATCTTGCATGGGGATTGCTCCCTATGTTTTTCTCCAAGCATTTTAGAAATGGATGCCCCCAACCGATATGACGGGAATGGGTACAGAGCCCTGCCTGGGGTTCCATTGAGCATGGAATGGGTTACCCCTGATCGACATCCCTTGTGAAGTACTTGATCCTTGCCAAGGATTCCAAAGATCTTGAGTGGAGAAAACTCTAGTCGTCACCCCCTGTGAAGGAATAGTACCCAACACGGGGTTTTGTTTCCTAAATCTAGGGTTTCCCCCAGCCGAGATAGCAACCGAAGAAAAAACATTGTTTCCAAATGCACCGAATAAATAGAAAAACATAGATTCCATCGATGTTGTGTAAGACGAAGGTCTTAAACTGCCTACTCCAAACAAGCTATAATTAGCATTGGGCCCGATTGGTTGCTAGAAAGCACTACTGACCGAGGGGGACATAGGAGGTATATGAACCCCACCATAAGGGGTATCATTAAAGGGGATTGAAGCACCCCCAACAGACCCTTGCATGGGAGTGTTTGATCTCCCTGCCCCCATACCCATGGTATGTAAGGTGGAGTAGGTAAGAACTAAGTTTGAATCAAAGTTAGGAATCACATATGAGAATGGAGGGCCTGTCTCACTCTAAGTAAACAGAGCAGTGGTCACTGCTGATGACGTTATCAAACCACTACCTGAAGTAGAGGGAGTTGAGACCACTTTGGTTCAGATAGGAAAGGGTGGGAGAGGAGGTAAGATGCCCCCTGCGGGTGTAGCCATAACGTGAGTATGAGGAATCCCAGACAAAGTAGCAACATTTGCTTCCATTGTTTCTTGTAAAACTAACTGGCACTCAGAAGGTGTCACCAAGGGAGGGACAACTTATCAAGATCGACACTGACAAGTCAGTGATCAGAGGGTTGGTTGGCCTGATAGCTTCTGCCTCAAGGTAAAAAATGGTAGGTTCCTTCGGAGTCGAATAGTCCCCTCATGGAAGGCCTGGACACAGTTTCTTATGGCCTGGTCACTTTGAATGACCCTTGTTGGTCAAGTCTTCATCGTAACAGTGGAAGAGGTGGCTCTAATGGAACCGATGACAGGCCTTGAAGCCTTTTCGAATGGAGGAGATATTTGTGAAATGATCAACCGACATAGTAAGGCTTAACTAGCATTTAAACATCAAACACACACTAAAAATTTCCTATAGAAAAATCAAGCAGTCAACTATCTAGTAGGAAGGACAGTTATGCCAATCAACACCAGAGAAACTAACCGATGCAAGTGAAACTCAAACATGGAAACACCCTCCAGGTATACTCTATGAAGCGTGATCCACCATCTTCCTCAGGTACCGTGGTATACCCCCGCAGTCACCCGTGTAAGTCCCTAGAATATGGGCAACTAAGTTTCCAGCTCGCAGTCAGTCACTAGGTGGGTATAGTCGACAGTTGGGTGGATCAAAATGAGCAGGATAACAAGTCTAAAACCTATCAAGGGTATTGAGAGAAAATGGTATAGAAGACAACAAAGGATCTCGAATGGATTTGAGTTCCACGAAGCTCCATAGGAAAATGCAGTCCGTATTACTCCTGAGACATATCGTTAATATGTGTTCCCCACTACATTCAGTCTGGATTTCGAGGGTTTATCTCTACTTCCTTTCCTCATGCAAACTCATGTTTATCCCCTGTGTTAGAGTGCGGTCCCATAAAAATTTTACGACACTATACTTAAACACTCCCTAACTCAGATTACAATGTTTGATTTAACGGCCTTGAAGAGTTTCCTCTCCAAACTAATTCAAGGCCCTAACCCTAATCTAGTTGGTTGACCCTACAAACAAAACATTCTAGTGTATTTTAGATTAAGCGTTCTTTTTAAAGGCCTGATTTAGTCACAAGGTACGGAAGTGAAACTAATGGTGTGATCAAGAGACGAAAAATAGGAGAAAATCAAAGAACTTGAAAGCAAAATTACTTCGAATTCAAAAAGAAAAGATTTATAACTAAGTCTTTGTTAACTCAACTTTTCTTAACTAAATTTTCAAGATCTTGTAAAGAAAACCTAAAACCTACTTTCGCTTGACTACAAGCTACTTATGTTTCAAGGAATCAAGAAATAATTTGAAAAACAAAATCTTTTTCCTTTTTTCACATAACCAACTCTAAGTACTTTAGCAAATTGAAATGGAAATCCTTCTTTTTTTTAATTTCTTTAAAGAAAAAAATTGAAATATATCTTTTTCTTTTTTCAAAGCAAGTAAAAAGGATAAAAAGAAAACTGAAACAAGATTGTAAAATACCTTTATCATACTGCAGACCGCAGGGCTTAAATCAAGAAACCAAGAAGGCAAATCTACAACTCAACAACTTTCCCAAAAAACTTTTAAAGTGTGAACACAAGAAGACTCAGAAAAACAAGTAAACTGAAACCAAAACCTAGGCTATGGATGTTAATAGAGACTCTAGATTGATCTAAGAAATCCCTGAGAAGTGTAAACTTCAATCAGGAAAGAGGCAAACTCCCTCTTTTTCAAAAACTTCTCTGAAACAAAGATGCAGGTAGTTTCTTCAGCAGTCTGTTTGTGTACGCGGGCTGTTTACTGAGTAGAGAATGTATGTACGGGGGTTGACCCACTACAGGACACATACATCTCTGTATCTCTTCAAAAAAAGAAAAGAACAAACATTCTTATAGGGCAGGGACAACTGGTATGCACCTGAAGGTGACCAGAATCCCTTGACAAACTCAGAAAACTTGAAATAAACTTGAAAGACAAATAAACCAATCAAACAACCCAAAATCCCTTAAAAAACCCTAGAGGCTTCCCCAGTATGGTCGCCAGTTCTGCTAGTGGGAATAATCCCCCTTTAACTGCACCAGGGTTCAAGATGTAGATAGCATGAATAATCGTCTAAAATCTAATCAATTCTCTATACTACCTCAAACATACCAAAACTAATGTAAAGAAAGCAAATGGAGAAGAGATCGGGTAACTATACCTTTGATCCCACGTGTGGTGATGATATTTTCAAGCTTGGAAGTTCCATTGACTGCACATCTCCTCCCAAGGATGAACTGCATCCAAATATAGGCAAACAAATAACTACAAGCATGCTATTCTATCCATAAGTTAGGGTTAGATGTAAAATGTCAAGTATAAATCAATAAAAATACTCAAAACACCATCATTTGGGACAGGAAAATGTGATTCTTTTATCAACACATATCTTAGATCGACAAATATCCTTATGCATCCTTGCTTCTTCTCCTGGACTACCATAGGGCTTATCCATTATGATTCTTCTATTAGTTCTATGATTCTAGCGTCCAACATTCTGTCAATTTCTTCTTTTACTTTCTTCTTATATATTGGGTTCAGTCTATATGGTCATTTTTTGACTAATCTAGCCTTAGGTGATGCCCCTGCCCCTCAGCGAGCAGCCGCTCCCACCAGGACCTTCTTCAAATACGGCCCGAAGAGTCTGAGCTCTTCCAACTCCGCTCGGGATTTCTCAATACCCACAGCTAACTCCTTGGCGATCTCCCCTGTGCTTGTCGGGAAATCAGACTTTGCGACTTCGTGAATCCTGTTGACACAATTCTTGTGCAAATCAAAACCCCGAACCCCGACGGGTCAACAGTCAATACTTCTGTCTACCGGAGGGTTCCCTATCGGGGAATCGACACATGAAATGTCGTGATTCACTTACACTATGAATCCCCGAACCCCGAACTCCGATATGCCGATATACGATGGCATGCGTGGATTCGACACCTCCGCCTCTTCCTTCTATCGGCACTACGATCCCCAATATTCCGATGTGCTTCCACTTGTATTCCACTAGCAACCGTGGTCCCACATGCCACGTCACTTTGGTATTTCGCGGATCACGAATCTGCGATGCAAGAACTCCTTGACGTCGAGAACCCCGATTTTCCGAATCTCGATTCTCCGAACCCCGACTCCAAGGGGTCCTTTGACGCATGTCCCACAAATCAACGGTTGTGGTTATATCACGGAATCACAGGTCGCGATTTCACCAGTCACAATTCTTTTGCATCGCAAAACCCCGAACCCCAATTTTACGATGCCACATGTCAACACCTCATGGTGAAGCCTAACGCCTTGACACCTGTCCCCCACTCGTGAAATCGGGAAATCGCGATTCGAGAATTCGCGGTTCCTGATGCACAAGGTCACAGTCCTTGCAAAACCCCGAATCCCGACTCTTCATGATCTTGCGCCACGTGTCCCCGTTCTGATCAACGGCTCCAGTTGATTCGGGAAATCGCCGGTCGCGATTTCAAAGAGTATGAAAATCTTGCCTCCAGGAAACGCTGAACGCTGAATCTCGATCCTTAGGGATCTCACGCCACATGTCCCTATCCTGATCGACGACTCTGATCGATTTGGGGAATCGCGACTCACGATTTCACGAGGTGTAGAACTCTCCCCTCACCAATCCCCGAACGCCGAAACCCCGAAGTCTGATGGACTTTAATCCTCCTCGCCTGCACTTACGGGTTAACTCCCGCGTAACTCCTCCTTGATCTGATGATCCTCGGGATTTCGCAGAACGTCACAGGGATTTCCAGCCGTCGATTCTCATCCTCTTGAGAACTCTTCCTGCTCCTAAGGCTTGATTCTGTTCACGCTCCTCCTAGGTCTGTTCCCACGATACTTCAAGGAACTATCCTTCCTGAGCTTTGTTCTTCTGACTCCTTCAGAGACCTCTCACACACTCTTGCGCTCGACTTCCAACAGCTCTCAAAGAGTTGAAGTCTTCCAGATTCTGCGCTTCACAATCACAGCAACCCGACCTTTCTACTCTCAGGCTTACTACTGAGACTTAAATCCGACCAACACTTCACCTGCACGGCTCGAATAACCCAACACGACTCTGGGCAAAGGAGAACAAAGTTCAACTGCTTAGCCTCCTCAACGCACTCTAAGCGGAGGAATTCAACTGCACTCTATGCAGGAATCTCCTGACTTAAGCAGAGAAACAATTGAAACTCATTCCCTCATTCTCTCAGGTTTCGAACCTGATATGCAATCACATATGTAGCATATAGAAGATAAGCATAAAAAGAAGCAAGCATGCAGAAGCATAATATCAACAACACACAGAGATCAAACACATCCATGATATTGAATCAAATCTTTCCTATTAATTCAGTGTCTGTACATGGGGTTTCTTCACAAGCTCTCTGCTCTGTATCTCTCTTGCTCCTGTATGAATGAGAATGATGATCCAGAATACGAAGGAGGTGCCTATAATCCGTTTTCCCTCTCGAAAGAAAAAACTGTCTAATCTACAGTTAATTCCTATCTAACAACATTAAAACTATTAAATGCCTTCTTATCTACATTACAATACAAGTGCGCTTCATATGAATGCTTTCATTCAAACGACGACG
>ML778227.1:525259-547355 GCA_009831015.1 Picea engelmannii
TGCACCAAATATGTACCAATCATGCATCAAATACACATAAACTATGACTCATCAATATGTACCAACATCATCAACTATACACCTCATGTATGTGCCAACTCATCAACTACTTGTCTCAACCATGTACCCAACATGTACCTCAAACAAAAGCCCTCATCAATTTGATCATTCAAATCTGATTTATAACTCTGTAATATACCTGGTGTATATGATCACATACTTGCAAACCTTCCTTAACTTTAACAACAAGAGACTAGCATTTTCATCAAACTTTACTTTAGTCTCAAATGACTAATTTTGGATTAGTCAACAACCCTAAATTTAAATAATAATAACTATGTACCTGTAATGAATAGATATATAAAAATGCTACACAATGTTCTTTAGTGTGTTTTAAGCAAGTCCTCCAGATTTCACTACCTGGAACCTCTCAGTAAAGGAGTTATAGAAAAAATGGCATACCTTGTTTAATTCTAGCTTATTCTAGAGAACGAACTTGTAGAGCGTGCCCCACATAGAATAGTTGTTGTAAGGATCTGAAAATGGTACAAAGAATACTAAAGACTTTACTCTAACCAATACATTTGGTATTACTAAATTTTTATCTTTTATGAAGAAGTTATGATGTTTTTACCCAAAACACATGTTTTAGACTAGTTTCAGGACTAGCCACAAACCCTATTTTCCACAAAGTGTAACTCCAAAAATACAATGACCCACAAGATGAAATTTTTATCACAGCTACTTGGATATGTTTTCTCGGACCTCAACAGACTCTCAATTTCACAGTCTGAATCATTCTAGAAAAACATTTATTTTTAAAATGGTGAGATGACCTTTAAATAACATACCTTAGAAAGCATCATCAAAGTAATTTATCCTCATTTGAATTTTGACCTTCTTTGCTTCACCTTCCCTCTGAAATTTGGCTTAGATATCCTTTGGTTATCTAATTCACTTGTAGACATTCAATATGCTCAAGTGTTATAAAAAATGAGAGACCCTTTCCTCTTATTTATACTTTCATGTAGCTTCCTCAAGGGGTTACCTTCTAACCATCCTAATTCACTTTCCTTATTTTAGGGATAACCCACTTCTAACCATTTGTCCACTTAGTAATTTATCCATTAAATTTATTATTTAAACAATTTATTTTGTATCCACTTTGAATTATAGTACACTCATCACTTCACTTTATTATTTAAATAATTTCTTCTTTGCAACCACTTTGAATACTTTGAACTTTTGGAGCTTCTAGATGACTCATGAGGGTTCTCCAACTTCACATGGACATAAATCTCTAACCGAGAGGGGTTATGTGATGTTCCACATACCACTGGAAATGCCATGACATGTAATATCCATCTAGAATAGTATTTCTTGCAAATATATCAAAACTCATATCATTATCCATCAAACAAACTTGGGTCCATTACCCAAACCTTTGTGCTACTGGAATTTGCTACAAGACTTTCTTCAAGGGTTGACATCAATGACAACCAACCTAATTAATCAACAATATCCCCCTTTTGCATTGATTGCAACACTCTAATGCAATATTGAATTCATATCACTCATGCTCCCCTTGTTACCATCGCTCCCCCTGGAACCATGCCTCTATGTTCTTTATCCAATCATTTACCTTTGCATCTGATAAATCTCTCCCCCTTTGTCATCAATGGCAAAGGTATATTTCCATCTGGGGTTGCTCCCCCTGACTGAACTCTTCTTGAAATTGATCTCCCAACCTAAACTGTCCACTTTATGGTGATTTCTCATGTAAATATAAGACATATAAGATAAGCATTCAATAACATTCATTTTGGAGTAGAAATTACTCTGAGTCTCTAGCGAAGATACTCAAAGGATTCTCTTGGAATAGATTTTGTAAAGATGTCTGCCACTTTTTATTTTGTACCCACATATTCAACTTTGATGTTCTTCTCTGCAACATGTTCTCATAGAAAGTGATACTTTATTGGAATGTTCTTCATCTTGGAGTGCATCACTGGGTTCTTTGAGATACTGATGGTCTTTATATTATCACAATATATTGGAATGGGATCATCATACTCAACATGTATATCTGTAAAAGTTTGTTTCATCCATAGAACCTGAGTACAACATCTTGCTACTGCAATATACTTTGCTTCGGTTGTAGATAAAGATATTGATGATTGTTTCTTTCTTAGCCAAGATACTAAACACTCACCCAAGTATAATGTTGCTCCACTAGTGCTTCGTCAGTCATTAATGCAACCTGCCCAATCTGCATCTGTGTAGGCAATAAGTGATATATCCTTTCCTTTTGGATACCATAATCCAAACTCTTTTGTTCCTTTGAGATATCTGAAAATCCTCTTCACTGCTGATACATGTGATTCCTTTGGTGCTACTTGAAATTGTGCCACCTGTCCAACTCACTGCATTACATCTGGTCTGGATGTTTCCACATATAGTAATATACCAATCATTGACCTGTATTTCCTTTTGTCTGTAGACTTTGAATCATCATCTTTTCTCAACTTGCAACTGGTTTGCATAGGAGTGGTAACTGGTTTGAAATCTTCCATTCTAAACCTCTTTAGCATTTCTCTGATATACTTAGTTTGAGAAATAAAAATTCCTTGGTTTCTTTAACATATCTGAAGACCCAGAAAGAAGGATAGTTCTTCGAATAATGACATTTCAAATTCATTCTGCATATCCTTTGCAAATTTCTAGCTTAACCTGTCATCATTACTTCCAAAATTAATATCATCAACATACACTTCAATTAATAAAATACTATCTTGAGTTACCTTAATGTAGAGGTTGTTTTCTGCACTTCCTTTTCTGAACCCTGCCTATTGTAGATATTTATCCAGTCTAGAGTACTATGCTATAGGAGCCTATTTTAGACCATACAATCCCTTCTTCAATTTACACACATAATCTTCATTCTCTAACTACTGAAATCCTTCTGGTTGTTCAATGTAGACTTCTTCTTCAAGTTCCCCGTTCAGAAAATCTTATTTCATGTCCATCTAATACACTTTAATATTCTTGGAGCATGCATAAGCTAAAAGCAATCAGATTTCTTCCATTTTGGCAACTTCTCTTTTGATTTAGCATTTTCTTCCAAATGTTCTGAAGTGCTTCACATTTGTTGGTCTTCCTTTCCATAGCCTGTAGGGAGTTTTTTCATTGTTGTTTCTGAGCATTACTATGTTTTGAATGTGAACTGTTGTATGCGCTGCATGTGTCCAAAAAATGTCTGTCAATTTGGAATCCATTAGCATTGTTCAATCCATTTCTTGTGTAATTAACAACCATAATGTTCCTTTGTCTCTAAACAACTCTTTGAACCAATCTATGAATCCATACTCTCGTCCACTATCATATATTTGTCCAAAACTGCTAAGTGTTCTTACAAATCCATCTATGTCCATACTGTCCCAGACTCTACTGCACAACTATCCATAATGATGACCCATTTATTACTATACTATCATGAAGTCTTCACTACTACAACTATCAAAATGTACTTCTGCTAACTAACTTCTCTGGATCTATCTACTCAAACTCTGCAAGATGCTCGAAGGATGGTTCTTTGGTCCATCACAACTATTGCATAGACTCCCCATGTCTAAAATTCATGTTACCTGGGAGACTCTAAGATGGATGGCTCAGAACAATTCTTGCTCTGATGAGAATTCATCATCATCTTCATCGGTATATTCATCATCTCTCTTATATCTGACTTATTTCTTTCTGTCCGTGGATTCATATTTCACTACAATGCCTAAAAGTACAATCTCTTGAACTTGTTCCTTATTTACCTATCCTTCTTTTCTTTCATTTATTTTCCAAACCTTTTTGTATCTGACATCTTTCTTTTTCTCTGTAGAATTTTTTTCATCTTGTTTTATTGCCAATCTTGCAATCTCTGGGACCTAGCCTTTTTTCACATGTTCTTTGTGTTTTGTTATCCATACTTTCTTATATATGATATCAATGTTCTCTTTCATGGAAGTATCGATCATGCTTCTACAATCACTAGCTATATGTCCATAGTTATGACATTTGTAACATTCAATGTTATGTGGGGGCACATAAACGTTTCTTGCTTGAACATTTTTATAATCCCTGCAATATGTAACCTTGTGTCCAAAATTAGTACAATAAAAACAATGACCATAAAAGAAATTTGCATACCTTGGACTGAATGATATTCTTTATGGTGTAGTTCTTCTAAATTTTTGTCTTGACTAATCATGATCATGATTGAAGCTTCTTTTTGGCTTGAACATGGATGGTCTTCTTGAAGATGTATCTTTGATAGTTTTCTTAGATTCTGGTTGACTATGATTCCTTCCTTTGAGTACTTCTGCATAACTCTTTCTATTTTCTTCATTCTTCTTGTCTAACAACCTAGAGTGCTTCTCTTCATTCTCTATAAATGATGTGGATGTTTTTGTCTCTTCAATGTTCTTGTTGAGCTTGATGATTTTACCTCTCAATGTGACAACTTCTTCTTCAAGCTTCTCAACCTCTTCTTCTTTCTTCATTATCTGAGAGTTCATGACTTCTTCCATTATTTTCACTTCTTCAAGCTAGATTTTTAATGTGATTATTTCTTCTTCAAGTCCTTTCTCTTCTTGACCAAACTCTGCCTCAAGATGGTTTAGATCATTAGTTATTTCCTTAAGATGATATGTCAATATATTTTCTCTCATTTTTGTTTCTTCCTTTTGTGCTGCTATGTTGGTTTCCAAATACTGCTTTTGATCTTTAAGATTTTCTTTGATCTTTTTGTCTTCTTCTAGCTGAGTTCTTAAGTTCTTGATGACCTGTCGGGCTTCTTCAAAAATGTGAGCACGCTCCTTTTGTTTCATCAATTATTTATTGAGTGACTTATTTTCTTCTCTTTCTTTTCTTAGTTCATCTAAAGCACTGATCAATTCTTCTTCATAATTGTCTTCTTTTTCAATTAGTTTTTTTGTCTCATTTCCTTCATGGAATTCTATTTGAAGATGTCTGTGTTTTTCACAATTAAAGAAAAATAGCATACCTCTGTTGATTATGTACTCTTCATATTTTGAATCTGTTTGACATGGTGAACATATTTCTTCTTGATGTGTACCTGCATCTTCTTTGGCATTTTCTGAATTTGCGATGGGTGAAGAATATATATCATGTAACTTATCCCAATTTTTTTTGGTTGATGAACATTTACCAACCTTTTCTCTTACCGGATTAGGTAATCTTTCCCAGATGAAATCCATTGCTATTTTTTTATTCTTATTCAATTTCTTCTTGGTTGCAGTCTTTGCCCTTTTTGAATTATCATATCCTGTAACGAGTGATAACCAAATATAATACCCCTGTGTCTTTAAAAATACTTTCGTCCTTCCACTCCATAGCTTGTACTTTAAACCATTCTTACAATTAAATAGTGGTACTCTATTCTCATAATAATCTATGGTCTCCTTCCAGTGGTTAAACTGTTTCATGAAGGAACCTGCTTTGATACCAATTGTTGGATTATTGAGAGGAGGGGGGGTGTGAATCAGTAATAGAGTAATTTAATCCTTTTTAACCATATAATGTAAGTGTTATATCAATGTATCTTTATCATCCAATAGTTGCAGAGTAAATAAACAATGAAAAAATGAGAAATCATACACATACATAGTACACCGGCGTTTTTATGTGGAAACCCAAAGCGGGAGAAAACCACATAATGTTTTTTCTTATATGTATTTAAGAATTACATTCATTGGAAGCACCAACGTCCTTTGTTTTCCTGCTGCAACTGGAAGGAGGCTCCAACCCCCTAGTTTCTCAGGCTACAACTTGAGGGAAGCTCCAACTCCCCAATTCTTTGTCTACAACTAGAAGGAGGCTAAAACCCCCTATGTTCTCCAGCTACAACTAGAAGGTGGCTACAACCACCTTTCCTTGCCCCGTCCAACCACCTTGATGTAGAAGTAAAATGATGGAACCATTGTCACACTATCACTGTGAGATATACTATTGTAAACCTATACCAATCAACCTGCAATCAACCTGTAACAACCTGTACCAATAACTTGTGCCAAAATGTACCATACACCAACCTATACCATAAAAAAATGCATCAACCATGCACCAAACCTATACAAATAACCTGTCCAAACAACATGTAATCAACCTGTACCATAAACAAGTGCATCAACCATGCACCAACCTATTCATCAATCTGTACCATCAACAAGTGCATCAACCATGCACCGAATATGTACCAATCATGCATCAAATACACATAAAATATGACTCATCAATATGTACCAACATCATCAACTATACACCTCATGTATGTGCCAACTCATCAACTACTTGTCTCAACCATGTACCTAACATGTACCTCAACCAAAATCCGTCATCAATGTCATCATTCAAAACTGATTTGTAACTCTATAATAGACCTGGTGTATATGATCACATACCTGTAAACCTTCCTTAACTTTAACAACAAGAGACTAGCATTTTCATCAAAAATTACTTTAGTCTCAAATGACTAATTTTGCATTAGTCAACAACCCTAACTTGAAATAATCATAACTATGTACGTGTAATGAAAAAATATCTAAAAATGACACACAATGTTCTTCAATGTATTTTATGTAATTCATCCATATTTCACTATTTGGAACATCTCAGAAAATGAGTTATAGAAAAAATGGCATACCTTGTTGAATTTTGGCTTATTCTAGAGAGAGAACTTGTAGAGCGTGCCCCACACATAATGTTTGTTGTAAGGATCTAAAAAGGGTACAAAGAATACTACATAATGTACTATAACCAATACATTTGGTCTTACTGAATTTGGATCTGTTATGAAGAAGTTATGATGTTTTTACCTGAACACCTGTTTTAGACTAGTTTCAGGACTAGCCACAAACCCTATTTTCCACGGAGTGTAACTCCAAAAATACAACAACCCAAAATATGAAATTGTTATCACAATTACTTAGATATGTTTCGTCAATGGCCTCCAAATTTCACTGTTTGAATCATTCTAGAATTTTTTTTTTGCGAAAAATGGTGAGCTGACCTGTAAATAACGTACCTTAGAAAGCATCATCAAAAGAATTTATCCTCCCTTGAATTTTGACCTTCTTTACTTCACCTTCCCTCTGAAATTCAGCTTAGATATCATTTGGTTACCTCAGTCACTTGTAGATATTCAATATTCTCAAGTGTGATAAAAAATGAGAGACCCTTGCCTCTTATTTATACTTTCATGTAGCTTCCAGAAGGGGTTACCTTCTAACCATCTTAACCCACTTTCCTTATTTTAGGGCTAACCCACTTCTAACCACTTGTCCACTTAGTAATTTATCCATTAACTTTATTATTTAAATAATTTCATTTGCATCCACTTTGACTTATACTACACTCATCACTTCACTTTATTATTTAAATTACCTTCTAACCATCTTAACCCACTTTCTTTATTTTAGGGATAACCCACTTTCTTTATTTTAGGGAYAACCCACTTCTAACCACTTGTCCACTTAGTAATTTCTCCATTAACTTTATTATTTAAATAATTTATTTTGTATCCACTTTGACTTATAGTACATTCATCACTTCACTTTATTATTTAAATAATTTATTCTTTGCAACCACTTTGACTACTTTGATCTTTTGGGGTTTCTAGATGACTCGTGAGGGTTCTCCAACTTCACATGGCCATAACTCTCTAATCRTGAGGAGTTATGTGACATTCCACATACCAATGAAAATGGCATGACATGTACTATCCATATAAAATAGTATTGCATGCAAATAGATCAAAACTCATACCATTATACATCAAATAAAATTGGGTCCATTACCTAAACCTTTGTGCTACTAGACTTTCTTCAAGGGTTGACATCGATGACAACCAACCCAATTAATCAACAATGAAATCTTAGGAACTATCTTGTATTTCTGCATCGTTGTACAATGATATGGATCATGCCCCTATGACTTACAGATCTCACACCATAGTCCTCCTGTCGGTAAATGGTTTGGCAATCATGTTTCCATGTACTGCGCGAATGTTGGGCACTCATTCTTGTGATGTCCTTCTATCCTACATACGATACACCAAAAATCTTCTCTTTTGTCCTTATCCCTGTTCTAGTTCAGTTGAAATGTTAAAATATTTAGATCCTCCTTCATATCCTCTATTGTTGGATCTGTCTTGTGATATTGGTTCTCTTCTAGCTGTAAGGTTGTCTACAAAGCCTCTACTTGAGTTTGAAACTTGTGTTGTCTCAAAGGGTATTTTAGGAGTGGTAGCAGGGAATTCACAAATAGATGTATATGATACATATCTGTCATGACATACTTCAGATTCCCCTTCAATCATTTGAATCTTTGGTCAATATTCCAGACATATTCTCCCAGTTTCTGTCTGATCTCTATCATCTAATTCATGTACTGATCCTCTGATCTAGGCTTTTGAAATTAATTTATCAGTAGCTTATTGATATCCACAATCGTTCTGGTTGTTCCTGGTGGACTGTTTTCAGCTAAGCTCATGTACCAATTCAGTGCACGGTATATTAGTGTTATAGCTAACTACACAAGTTTTGTATCCTCATATATGATCTACTTTGCTTCCCAGATATTTTCATAGATAAACAAGTGCTTCTCAGGGTCCTTCGATGCCTCTCCCTTGAATTTTGGTAACCTGGTGGTGGGATCATGTCCTGCCATCCTGAATGATGGAATATTACCTATGTGCAGTGTATATCCTTGACTAATGCTTCCTGAACTGGATCCCCCAGTTGTTTCTCCCTGTGTATATGTACTTCATGTTGCATTTCTTCCATTGAAATTCGATTGTCTAAACAGTGGTGTTATTTCTGGTGTATTGGTCACAAATGGGTTTATGGGTTCCACACTAACACTGATATGGATAGGAGTTATTCTTTTGGTTCCTACCCTTGGACCTCTTGTCTTCCTTTCATATGTCACGTGCATGATTTCCTCAATCTACTCCACAGCCTGGAGATCCTCTACCTCTTCTTCATCACTTGCCAAGCCTTCCTTCACAACTATGGCTCTCTTATTATTGTTCATCTTGTATTGGTAGGGTGCTCCACTGCGCATTCTTCCATATATTACCCTGATCTACTTGATCTGGTCTTCCTCTATCATGAATAGATCCAATGCCTCCTCCTTCTTTCCTTTATCCATCTCTTCCTTCATTTCTTTGTCTCTTTTCAGTGCTTCCCCCTTTCTCCCATGCACGTAGGGAATTTTAGTTTTATGATGCCATTGTCATTACACCTTTGTTATACAATAATATTTTGATGGAAGTATACAACTATTTTATATACCTACCTCTATGTCCCTTCAGGAAATCTTGCTCTACTGCATTGGAAGACTTCGTAGTATCTACTGCAAATTCTGTAATAAATCTTGCAACAATGTTATCTAACTAGAAATCTACTGCGTGTGTAAATTTATTGTCAACTTATTGTAACTGCGTGATATACACATAATTCCACTCTAGATGTCTTATCCGATTTGTAGGGTGGTTGTCTTTCAATCTCAATATCCACTCTTTCAACACATGCGGGAAATCACAGAAACATACTTCATGCAATTCACTAAATACGTACTTGTCCAAATATTTGCACAGTGTTAACTTTGGGTTTTTGTTATCTTTCTGTGCAAATTCCATCTCCTTTGTTTTAAACCAACTATTGATATCCACCTTTGTTGGGTTCCATGGTCTAAACATCCCCTTTTATAATATCATTATTTTTAACGTTTCCTCTCTAGTTATGGAATTCTTTTCCTGATTCTTCAGCAGATCTCATTCAGTCAATCCCATTCTATTCCAGTCGGCAACATAACCATTTTTTGGTTTTACTTCTCTCTTGCTTACTTTCCTGGGCTAACACAGATTTAGGTCTATCATGGTTTCCAAAAAAACCCCTTTAAAACTATCGGCCCCTCTGGTAAACAAGAAGGAAATGCAGTACACATAGTGCAATGCACAGTCTCACCTGAGATAGTTTTATTGGTGGCCGTAACACTCAAGTGCTTGCAACCTAGGAATGAGTGGGGATATGAGATTAAACTCCGTGATCTTCATTTGTTACTTTAAAATTCATCTTATATTGAATACCTTGTGATTCTTATTCATGCATATAAAATAACAGTTATAACTAGTCATTCACGCATTTGTCTAACATCTAATCATTGAAAATAAAGGAAATACACAATATCTAATCACATAACACATTATCTACCATGGTTCACCCCTCTTGGGCTACGTCCACAAATATTTGACTGCTCTTCTCTTTTATTATGGTGTTTCCAAAAATATAGTGTTGTGCGCATTACAATTCTCCATCAACCAGGTTGAGATCTATAATGAGATAGACTAGATCACACCATGCTCCTAATCCTGTGATATAACCCTTGAGATCTACCTTATTTCCTCTTCTCAACTCAACAACTTACAAAACATATCAGATTTATAGTCATTCCATCTTCAAACAACATAGTAATGATGACCAACCAACAACTGAACCATATTTGAACAACAACCACCCCTCAACCTAGATCTCCTAGGTACCTACATATACATCTTTTCGTCTTACTAGCCATTACATTCTCTTACAAAAACCCTAACCCTAACATGGCTAGGTATTCTTGCATGTGTGCCTCACATGATTTCCTCTTCTACATGTGCATCTGTCTTGAATGTGTTTATTTTCCTACATGCGCGTCTATCTTGCACTTTTTTTTTTTCCCACATGTGTGTTTTCCTTACACGTGCTTTTCCCCAAAACTAGGTCTACGCGCAACACTAGGTCTGACCAAAATTTGAATTTGCAAATAAAATTTATGGTAAATTTCCTAAAGCTTGTTGTTTTCTACCTCTTCCCATGAAGGAATTTGTACAACATGCCACATATCCAATTTTGTGAATATGATTCTAAAATTTTTACATGAGGTACTTTTGTATGTCTCCTTAGATCCCTGAAAATTGTAGTCTAAAAAGTTCTCGAAAGAGAGTTATAGCGAAAATTCCAAACTGACCTATTTGAAACTTATTTTAGGACCATTTAGAAACCATAACTTCCACATGGAATATCTAAGAGAGTATATAGAACCGAATTTGGAAATTTTTATCTGAGGTACTTCTATATGTCTCCTCAAATCCATGAAAAATTTATGATCTAAAAAGTCCCATAAACAAAGTTATAGCGAAAATGCCAAACTAACCTATTTCAAACCGATTTTAGGACCATTCATAAACACTAAATTCCATAGGGAATATCTACAAAATTATATCAAACCAAAGTATGAAAATTTTGTCTGAGGTACATTTGTATGTCTTCGCAGATCCTTGAAAAATTTGTAGTCTGAAAAGTCCCATAAATGAAGTTATAGCAAAAATTCCAAACTAACCTACTAATTTTAGGACCATTAAAAAACTCTACCTTACACATGGAATATATCATAAATTATAGAAAACCAACATCTAAAATTTTGACCACATGTATCAAGAGATATCATCTCCATTTCCTCAAAATTTCATAGTCTGAAAATTCCCAGAAACAAAGTTATAGCGAAAATGTCAAACTGTCATGTTTGAAACTAATTTCAAGACCATTCAGAAACCCTAACTTCCATAGGTAATATCTCAAAATGTATAGAAAGAAAACATCTACAATTTTGAACACATGTTCCCAGAGATCTCACTTCCGTCTCCTTAAACTTTCATGGTTTGAAACATCCCAAAAAATAATTTATCGCAAAAATGCCAAGATGACTTGAAACTAATTTCGCAACTCTCCTCTTTTGGAATGATATTCAATTTGTGCTCATCCACTTCTTCAAATGTTATTACATTTTTCACCCATACACTTTCTCTCAATACTTTCACTTTTTATACTTTATCATAACTCTTCATGAAGGAACATGTTAATTCAAAAATACACTGCACCCATTAATTAAATAATTAATTCCCCTTTCTTATTTCACTTTTCCAGATACCATGGGAAAATACATGGAAAAATATCATGGGCTTCCAAACCCATGGGTTTGAAATCACCATTTCACTTTTTACTTTTTCACATGCACCCTTTTTTTTAATATACTTGTAAACCTATATATAAATAAATCTTGGAAATGTTGTGTGTATTTGTAAAGTCGTAATATGATGTTAATGATAACATTAATCCTTTGACATCAATGACAATAATTCCAACAATCTCCCCCTTTGTCATTGATGAAATCCCTACAACGAAACACATAGTCCACTAAGCATAGAAAAAATTTCCCCCCTATCTTCAACTCTCTCCCTTTGACATTATTGGCAAAGGGATGCTCCCCTTGAGCTTGTGCTTCTCCTTAAGCGGTTAGTGATGAAATGGACATTACTCCCAATTTTTGTTTGTGATATTCAAATGTGTCCTTGGGAAGGGGTTTTGTGAAAATATCTGCAATTTTTTCTTTGGTGAAAATATATTCCAAATTGACATTATGTTATACTACTTCTTTTCTTAAGAAGTGGTGCTTGATTGGAATATGATTTGTTTTTTAATTCATAACGAGATTCTTTGAATTATTTATTTCACTTGTGTTGTCACAAATTATTGATATTGGATGATCATATTCTACCTTAATACATCTCAATGTAAGCTTCATCTAAATAACTTTTGTGCAACATGATTTTTCTGCTATATACTCAACCTCTATTGTGGATAGAGAAACTGAAGATCGTTTCTTTCCCAACCAATACACCAGATTGTTTCCCATAAAGAATACTCCACTTGTAATTTTCCTATCATCAACATTATCTGCCCAATATACATATGTATATGTTGTTAGAGTAAAACCTTCACCTCTTGAGTACTACAAGTCGAAGTACAAGATTCCCTTCAAATATTTGAATATTATTTTCATTTCTTTCAAATGAGTTTCTTTTTGTGTATCTTGAAACCATGCAACCAATCCTACTGCTTGCATAATGTTCAGCCTTTATGTCGTCACATATAGTAGGATACTAATAATTGACCTATACAATGTTTGATTTGCTTCTAAAGATTCATCATTTTTTATCAATTTACAACCTATGATAATGGGTGTGTTGACTGATGCACAATCTTCCATTCTAAATTTCTTCAATTTTGTCTTAAGAAAACTCATATTGGAGGAAAAAAAATTACATAGCACATAGCTTTCCCCCTTTAATTTGTTCTAACTACAAAAAACTGCTCAAACACGGTACAAAAATGATGCAGGAACATCGTCAGTAGCAAGCGAGCGCGAGTAGCACCAACGCATTTTTGGCACATGTTCAAAGGTGTTTAAATTGTTTTGAAGTAGGATGCGCCAAACATAAATGAAGTAGTTAAGAAAGGGCATACTTGTAGATTGTAATCAGACCTTGAGCGATCTTCTCTCGTCTGTAGTAGGTAGAGGCATTTATGCTAGTAAATGTAAGTAGGAAGAATTAAATTCTATATTAGACAGTTTTAGGAGCGGAGGGAAAACCGACTATAGACACCCTCATATGGTATCATTGTAACATTATCAATCGAAGAGAGCATAGGAGAGCAGAAGCAGAGAGTTGTGTAAAGTAAAAACCCATGTACAAAAGTTCTGGATTAATACAAAGATCTTTAGTTCAGACTCATGGTGTTCAATTGCTTTCTGTGTTTGTACGTGTTGATTGATATATGCTTGTTACTCTTTGTTATGCATTTTATTTGATGTGTGAATGTATGATTTCATATTTAATGTCTGAAATCTGAAGAGAGGGAGAGTAAGGAATGAGTTTCAATTGTTTCTTTATCTGAGCAAGGGTTTTCCTGGAAGGAGTGCAGTGAAGTTGTCTGCAAGGAGTGCGTTGACAAGAGTCTAGAGTTTCATCTCTAAAAGCTCAGAAGAGATAACGTTATTCTCATCCTCACAGAAGTGCAAGTTAAGCACAAGAGCCGTGCAAGGTGTGTGCGGGCTGGGTGAAATCTCAGAGCTTACAACCTAAGGGAGTTTTTGAAGGACTGTTGTTGCAAAGAGAGTGCGCAGAGTCTAAGAATTCAAATACTTGGAAGTATTTGAAGGGTTGCCGCAAGGAATGCATGCATGAGTCTTTTTGAAGACTCAAGTTTGTGGTAAAAGCTCAGAAGAGTTAGTGCCTTGAAGTGTTGAAAGGAGGCGTAGCGAAGTTGTTTTGCAGGTGGACAAGTTCCGTGAAGGAATACCTTGTTCATTTCACAAGAGTTGTCAAGGAGGCATTGGACGGTCGAAATTCTCCATGGAGAATTCACGAAGTCCCGAGAGATGTCGGATCTTATAGAGGAGCAAGGAGAGTTAAGGCAAGTGTTTTCTAAAGTGTAAATCTTAGAAGAAAAAGAGCCATAGGATCTGAGCCAACAGGGGCCATTGGATCATTCACGTAATCTCATTTTGGGGTTTCGCGACTTGGAGAACCGAAAGCCTTGCAATAATATTCTCAAAATCACAAAGTGCGAAGTCCCGAAGGGGCGAAAAGATTTAAAGATCGTGGATAGTGGAGAGTGGACAGGTGGCGTACTTGTCGACACGAAGGTCAAACCTTTGTTGACCATTTCGGGGTTTCGTGGGTTGAAGAACCGAAAGTTTAGCATCAGGACTCGCGAAGTTGCAAAGTCCAAAATTCCAAAAAGGTGGGAAGTTTCGTTGTGGGCCAGCACTAGGAAACGTGTCAGAATTCAACATTTCAGCATATTGGAGGATAAGAAGTCAAGACTTTTTTCTTAAAAATCTTGAAGTCGCGAGTTGCGATAAGGAGTAACGAGGAGTTCAAGATCTCGACACTTCGGGTGTCGGGATATGAAGGAGGCAGCGCTTGGAGGAGAAAAGTCACGAAGTGCTGAAGCTAGGCACGAGAGATACGTGATAGAACCACAAGGTGGGCCCATGTGATAGATAAGCGGACACGCGTCACCTAGAAAAAGGAGTCAACACTCCGTTGACTTCTTGCATCTTGAGAATTTGTGAGATAAGAACATGGGGACTCGACACTGAAACTTGCGAAGTGGTGAGTAGCGAGAGGTGCTAGTGTTAAGTCTCACCGGTGGTCACGCACAGAGGGCGCTGACAAGGGAAGGAGCCATACCCGTATTGGCATTTCGGGTATCGCGAGATTGGGAAGGAAGAGTCAGGAGTTTTGACTCGTGAACTCGTGAGTGGCGAGTTATGACAAGCACCTTCTAGGTTAGGCCTTAGTCATAGCGCTGTGGTCGCATGGAGAAGTGGAGCTTGCACCTAGTACTATTCACGCAGGGGAGATTTCGAAAGAACCTGTCGATCGATTGAATTGAGATTCCAACAAGGAATTGAAAGAGCCAATTCGGCTCAAAGGAGACAAAGAACGATCCTGTGAGCGAACTTCGGCCCGAGGGTTGGGGAGGTCTACGTCAGTGTGGTATTAGAGCACGAAAAGTTTTATTTTCTTTCTGTAGTAGGGAAAAGAAAGATTCACCATGCCATCAAGAAGAAGAGATAGGAAAAAACCCGATCCACCAGAGGAGAAGGAAATGCCAGAAGAAAGGGGTAGGCAGGTGCCAAATCCAACAATGGAAAGAGAGATGCATAACATACACACCAGACTCGTGGAGGTAGAAATAAAATAGAGGTGCACAACCGGTGTTGGAGATGTCAGTGAATCTGAAAGTGAATATGAAGGTGGACATGAAGGAGAAGATGTTGCAGTAGAGGATGCAACAAATGAATGTCTGATTAGGGCAGTTGCAAGAATGAGTGCTAGGGAAAAAATGGACATTCTAGTATATGAGGGAAACCTGGATGCTGAAGAGCTTCTAGACTGGATTAGAGCTCTGGACACGTATTTTGACTATGAAGATGTCGAGGAAGACAGGAAGGTCAAACATGTTGTCACAAGATTGAAAGGACATGCAACATTGTGGTGGGATGAGCTACAAGCTGACAGACACTGCAAAGGCAAGCAAAAAATCAAGAGTTGGGATAGGATGGTTGCAAAGATGAAGGCAAAATTCATTCCCAGGGATTACCAGATTACTCTGTTTCGGAGAATGCAGAATTTGAGATAGAAGATGATGTCAGTGAAGGAGTACATTGAAGAGTTCTTCAAGCTGAACATTAGGGTAGGTCATCGCGAAAGTGATGATGAAAAAGTTGCTAGATATATGAATGGTCTATGATACGAAATTCAGGATGAGATGAGCATGATGACCATATGAACGGTTGAAGATGCTTATCAGATGGCTCTGAAAGCTGAAGAGAAGCTGAGCCGAAAGCAGGGTTAAAGAGGCCGAGGGAGAAGTCAAGCCAGAGGCAAAGTAGTTGCCCAGGATAGGAACCAGAAACCAAAAGAATATTGGAAGAAACCTTAGACTCAGACTGAGAGAGGTGGAAGTTCGCAGAGGGGATAGTATGCTGATGGAAACACTTTTCCTCGTGCTAGGGGTAGAGGAAGAGGAAGAGGTGGAGTGGTGAAATGCTTCACATGTGGAAAGGTCGGACACAAGTCTTATGAATGTCCAGATAAGAAGAAAGAAGGAGGTGAGACTCACATTGCCGAATCACAAAGGCAGAATGTTGAGGCAGAGGATGTTGAAGGCGGAAGATCACTTGTGATGAGGAAAGTTCTCTTAACACCAGAAAAAGAGGTGGAGAATCCAGTGCAAAGGAAAAATATTTTCCGGACTACTTGCAAGACCAAGGACAAGGTATGCAAGGTCATTGTGGATAGTGGTAGCATAGACAATATCATTTCTACGGAGATGGTAGAAAAGCTAGAGTTGGAGACTATTGAACATCCAAGTCCATACAGAGTTTCATGGCTACAAAAAGGACATCAGGTAAATGTCACTAAACAATGTTTAGTTGAATTTAATATAGGAGGATATAACGATAAGATATTGTGTGATGTCATTCCCATGGATGTTTGTCATCTATTGCTGGGTGGACCATGGAAATATGACAGGAATGTGGTCCATGATGGGAGAAATAACACAAAGAGGGTTCGACTCGATCTTTGTAGTGGTGGATAGGTTTTCTAAGATGGCACACTTCATACCGTGTCAGAAAACCAATGACACAACTCACATGAATATGTTTTTCAAAGAAGTCATTCGACTTCACGTCTAACCAAGGAGCATTGTCTTAGATCAAGACACCAAGTTCGTGGGACACTTCTGGAGAACCTTATGGAAAAAGCTGGGAACAAACTTGTCGTTCAGTTTAGATTATCATCCTCAGATGGATGGACAGACAGAAGTTGTGAATAGGAGCTTGGGAGACTTGTTGAGAAGTTTGGTGACAGAACATCACAGTCAGTGGGACAATATTCTACCATAGGTGGAATTTTCTTATAATGATTTGATCAACAAAAGAACAGGGCAAAGTCCATTCCAAATTGTTTATGGCATGCAACCAAGGGGAGTTTCTGAATTGAGGGATTCAAAACAAAACACAACTAGGAGTGCTAGTGCAGAGGATTTCGCAGAAGCGATGAAGGAGCTTCATAACCAAGTTAAGGAGCGATTACAAAACTCGAGCCAAGAGTATAAGCAAAGAGCAGACCAACACAGGAGATAACTTCAGTTCGAAGTTGGTGATTTGATCCTTGCACACTTGAGAAAGGAAAGGTTCCCAAGGGGGACATATAATAAATTGAAAATGAAGAAAATTGGACCGTGCTGGATCATAAGGAAATTTGGGACAAATGATTATGAGATTGAATTACCCGAGGGGAACGGAATTTATCCGATAGTCAATGTATCAGATTTGTACCTTTACAAAGATGAAGAGGCAGGAGCAGACAGTGAACAACCAGAGGTTCAATGGGCCAAGAAGATGCCAGTTGTAGATAAACCACAGATGGAACGCATATTGGACAAAAGAATTAGCAAAAGGACCAGAAGAAGGGAATATTTTGAATACTTGGTCAAGTGGAAGGGACATCCAGTTGAAGATGCCAGATGGGAAAATGAAGCCAAAATCCAGAAGCATGGACAGACTGTGTGAGAGCTCATGGATAGGAGCCCATGAAAATTTTCAAGCGAGGGAGTATGATGTAGGAGCATCGTCAGCAGCAAGCGAGCGTGAGTAGCACCAATGCATTTTTGGCACATGTTCAAAGGTGTTTAAATTGTTTTGAAGTAGGATGCACCAAACATAAATGAAGTAATTAAGAAAGGGCATACTTGCATATTGTAATCATACCTTGAGCGATCCTCTCTCGTCTGTAGTAGGTAGAGGCATTTATGCTAGTAAATGTAAGTAGCTAGAATTAAATTCTAGATTAGACAGTTTTAGGAGCGGAGGGAAAACCGACTATAGACACCCTCATATGGTATCATTGTAACATTATCAATCGAAGAGAGCATAGGAGAGAAGAAGCATAGAGCTGTGTAAAGTAAAAACCCATGTATAGAAGTTCTGGATTAATACAAAGATCTTTAGTTCATACTCATGGTGTTCAATTGCTTTCTGTGTTTGTACATGCTGATTGATATATGCTTGTTACTCTCTGTTATGAATTTTCTTTGATGTGCGAATGTATGATTTCATATTTAATGTCTGAAATCTGAAGAGAGGGAGAGTAAGGAATGAGTTTCAATTGTTTCTCTGTCTGAGAAAGGGTTTTCCTGCAAAGAGTGCAGTGAAGTTGTCCGCAAGGAGTGCATTGACAAGAGTCTAGAGTTTTATCTCTAAAAGCTTAGAAGAGATAACGTTATTCTCATCCTCACAGAAGTGCAAGTTAAGCATAAGAGTCGTGCAAGGTGTGCACAGGCCTGGTGAAATCTCAGAGCTTACAACCTGAGGGAGTTGTTGAAGGACTGTTGTTGCAAAGAGAGTGCACATAGTCTAAGAATTCAAATACTTGGAAGTATTTGAAGGGTTGCCGCAAGGAATGCATGCAGGAGTCTTTTTGAAGACTCGAGTTTGTGGTAAAAGATCAAAAGAGTTAGTGCCTTGAAGTGTTGAAAGGAGGCATAGCGAAGTTGTTTTGCAGGTGGACAAGTTCCATGAAGTAATACCTTGTTCATTTCGCAGGAGTTGTCAAGGAGGCATTGGATGGTCGGAATTCTCCGTGGAGAATTTGCGAAGTCCCGAGAGCCGTCAGATCTTGTAGAGGAGCAAGGAGAGTTACGACAAGTGCTTTCTAAAGTGTAAATCTCAGAAGAAAAAGATCCACATGATCTTAGCCAATAGGGGCCATTGGATCATTCACATAATCTCATTTCAGGGTTTCGCGAGTTGGAGAACCGAAATCCTTGCAATAAGATTCACGAAATCATGAAGTGTGAAGTCCCGAAGGGGCGAAAAGATTTAAATATCGTGGATAGTGGAGGGTGGATAGGTGGTGTACTTGTCGACATGGAGGTCAAACCTTTGTTGACCATTTCGGGGTTTCGTGGGTTGAAGAACCGAAAGTTTAACATCAGGACTCGCGAAGTGACGAAGTCCAAAATTATGAAAAGGCAGGAAGTTTCGTTGTGGGTCAGCACTGGGAAACGTGTCAAAATTCATCATTTTGACATATCGGAGGATAAGAAGTCGAGACTTTTGTCCCAAAAATCCTGAAGTCGCGAGTTGCGATAATGAGTAACAAGGAGTTCAGGATCTCGACACTTCGGGTGTCGGGATATAAAGGAGGCAGCGCTTGGAGGAGCAAAGTCACGAAGTGTCGAAGCCAGGCACGAGAGATACATGATAGAACCATAAGGTGGGCCCGTGTGATAGATAGGCAGACACACATCGCCTACAAAAAGGAGTCAACACTCTGTTGACTTCTCACATCTCAGGAATTCGTGAGATAAAAACAGGGGGGCTCGACGCTGAAACTCACGAAGTGGCGAGTAGCGAGAGGTGCTAGTGTTAAGTCTAGTTGGTGGTCACATGTGGAGGGTGCTGACAAGGGAAGGAGCCATACCCATATCGGCATATGGGTATCGTGAGATTGGGAAGGAAGAGTCGGGAGTTTCGACTCGCAAACTTACGAGTGGCGAGTTTCTGACAAGCGCCTTCTGGGTTAGGCCTTAATCATAGCGTTGTGGTCACATGGAGAAGTGGAGCTTTCACCTAGTACTATTCACATAGGGGAGCTTCCAAAAGGACCTGTGGATCGATTGAATTGAGATTCCAGCAAGGAATTGAAAGAGCCACTTCGGCTCAAAGGAGACAAAGAACGATCCTGTGAGCAGAATTCGGCCAGAGGGTCGGGGAGGTCTGCGTCAAAAAAAACTTCTGAAGAAGTATAAACACTATAACCAACAACCTAATACAATCAATCATTGTCAATCCAAACAGTCTCTGTATCCAACAAAAGTAGTTGTAAATCTTCTACAACAATAAAAAATGGTTTGGTTAATATCAATAAATCCAAGTCCATTCAACAAGAAATAGTTGAGTCAACAAGAAGACATTAATTGGGTTTGCATATGAACAACTTCAATTATTCCCCCCCGATGGATCATTAAGTATTAGCCATAGTTTTCATAAAAAATTCAAGTTGAAGGATAACCCAATTAGAACTCAACCATTGAATACTCAGTTGAAATTACTTTAATTAATTGTCATGTCGATTCGATCCTCAGTCAACCACTTACATGGAAATCATCAATAAGTAAGAGGAATGTTTCATGACTGTAGAGTCAATTTTACATAATGATATGAAGTCCTTAAACATTTGTTCAAATGATTCCATGACCATCCATCAATCAAACCACAATCTATCCTAGTGTTATAGTCCAAAAATGCCTTATCTGTGCATACTTAATCACATCGCATGTCTCATCCTTGTGTATTTGGCCTAATGTCAGATTCATGTTTCTATTAAATGAGCCTTCAAATAATTCCTTAAATGCAAGCCTTGTAGCACTTCTTTCCTTTGTGATCTGACACCTTGACCCATGGAGGAATTTTCTCGAGTGTCCTTATCCTGCACATGTCTCCTTGCACTGAGCATCGTTATGTTCTATGCGTTTGGAACTAGTTGGAGTGCTTGTGACACTTGTTCCTCCTTTGTAACATAACATTCTTTTATTCTTTTTCAAGCTCGTTAAACATTTGAAAAATACAAAAAGATTAAATATTCCAAAAACAGGGGACGGGATATACATTTTCTTTTTTCGGCAGCAATATAGTTTCCCTTGAAAAAAGCACATCCTTCTATTTTTTCGCCAAGCATTGGGATCTAGTATGACCTTATGAATCTTTTCTCATTACATAGAGTTGTGTCCTCCTTCGTTTGGTTACTCTTCCAAACATATAGAGATTTTGTGGTGCCTCATGTATCACAGATTTATGTCAATATTACGTTGCCTGAGTCTCATCATTTTGTCATGCTTTTTTCCAAGGGAAGTTTTATCCAACCCGAGTCAGTCATTCTGTAGTTTATCTCTTGACTTTCATGAGTCGGCATGAGTCAGCCATACTGAGAGTCCAGTCAAGTTCGGATTCAAAATCAATGAATTTTTGCGCCTGATGATTGAGATGCTCTAGTCTTTCCCCAATGGCATATCAAAGACCTTAAGGTAGTCAGTCTTACACTCATATTGTACTTCTACCTGAGCTTTTGAAGATATTGAAGTTTTTTCTCGGTCAATGAAGTCCTCATCTCCAGCCACATGCATTGATTCTTCTTGAATATGTGTATCATATTGTGCTTGTATGTCTTCAAATGATCTTGAGATGTACATCCGATGTGTATTGTTCACAGTTGCACTTTATATGAACATTTATATTTGGTCTAGTATTCATATGTGACATGGATATGCAGTGTACTTGATTGGAATCCATGCTTAGTTTATCTCGAGCATGGGTTTTCCCACCTCAGAGAGATTATCATTATTTTTTGTATTTTTTGTAGATGGCATGCTCACAAACACTTGTCTCAGGATCACTCAACTTCGTGCCTTCACACAGTGTAAAGATATTGTAATGTATTTCAGCTATCGGTTTCTCTTCTAAACTCACAAATTAGGGGGCATCTATTATAGTACAAAAGTGTCATATCTATGCATACAAGACATTGTCCTTTCCACTTACATACTTTGTCAAAATATTGTTGAAG
>ML778227.1:559272-582107 GCA_009831015.1 Picea engelmannii
TAGGGTCTTAGTGGAAAATTTTGGTTTGATTCGGTTTTTTCAATTTCTTTTTGAGTTTTCCAAGTTTACTGAGTCAGTTTAGGGTCTTTGGTCACCTTCCAGGTGCCTACTAGCCTTTCCTTCCTAGTCATTTATCCAAACATTTTTTTCTTTTTGAAAGTTTCCATAGGTTTATGCGCCATGTCCTCTATATAGCTCGTGTACATAGGTGGTCTGCATAGTATACAACCCATATACATACGCAATTTTCTTGTGCACAACATGTGTCTCTGTGTTTTGGAAGTTTTTTTTTAAAAAGAGGGATTTTTCCTTTCCTCGCAAGAAGTTTTTTGCTTCTCAGGCCTTTTTGAAACTCTTCAGGGTCTCTTTTAATTATGTTTGGTTGGGTTAAAGATTTTGTTTATCTTTCTCTTTGTAAATAACCCCTACACTTTATTTATTTTCTTTTGTTTGCTTTAGAGGTTTAGGGTGAACCTATAAGCGTTAGATCCTCCTATGGATTCCAGTGAATCCATGCGTTCAGGTAGTGGTTTAGAGTCTGTGTTAGTCTTGGATTTATTTTCTCTTTATCTTGTTTATGATTTTAAAAATGAAAAAAACATCATTTACTTGTGATTTTATTTCCTAAGCATTCAAAAAAATAAACATCTATTGCATTTAGTTATGCATTTATGTTTGGTAGTTGTAGCATAGGTTGTCTATTACAAAGAAAAGACTTCTTTTTCAAAGTTCCTTCTTTGTTATTTCCATGAAAATTTAGTAGTTTGCATTTACATTGTAAAATGAAAAGTGCATTCTAGGAAACATTTTGCATTATAGGATCTTGGAATACTATTTTGAAAAGTTTGCATTTACGAAGATTTAAAAGCCATTTCTTTCAATTTGAAGAATCTAGACTACTTTTGCACAAATTCTCTAAAGTTTTTCTTCTCTTTAGTCTCTTGTAAACACCATAAGTTTCACGTTCGTACCATTTGGAGTAAATCAAGCCAATTAAAATCAATTATTAACACTTAAAATCAAATAGACTTTTGTTTGTAGGGTTCACCAAGTAGTCTAGGCTCTAGGGCCTTGAAATAAGTGTGGAGAGGAAACTCTTCAAGGTTGTTTAAACAAACATAAGAGTATCTGATAGGGAGTGTGAGAGTCCAATTTTGTAATAGTCAACCGAGACCCCCCTCTAACATAGGGGCCAAACACGAGGTCACGTGAGGAAAGGTAGAGTAGATAACCCCTCTAAAGACGAACCAAGCGTAGTGGGGATCATATATTGAGGGTCATTCTTGGGAATTACATTGATTGCATTTGACTATGGATCCTCGTGGACCTTGAATCTGTTTGAGATCATCAGTTTTCTTCTAAACCATTTACCTTCGATACCCTTGAAAGGATTCTAACTTTGTTATCCTTCTTAGTAGAATCAGACTAACTGTCGATTGTACCCTTCTGGTGACTGACTGGGAGCTAGAAACCTAGTTGCATGTTTTTAGGGACTTACACAGGTGACTACAGGGGTATACCACGATACTTAGGGAAGATGTTGAATCATGTTTTGAAGAGTTTACCGGGAGGGTGTTTCTGTGTTCACATTACAGTTGCACCAATAAGTTGCTCTAGTGTCGATTGGCATAACTATTCTTCCTGCTAGTTAGTTGTTTGCTTGATTTTTCATTAGGAACCTTTTAGTGTGTGCTCTGTGGTTTGCACTAGCTCAACCTTACATTGTTGGTTGATCATTTCACAAGGTGGAAGATCAACAACTTCGTCATTCATGTAGGCTAGAGGGCCTATCGTCGGTTACTTTGGAGCCACCTCCACCACTGTTGATGCCCATGCTAGATCAAGAGGGTTCATTCGAAGCTACTGAGCCACAGGAAACTATGCCCAATATAGCTCCTAGAGAATACTTTCCTGCACAGGAGGAGTCCATTGTTTTTTACCTCGAAGCCGAAGGCTTAAGGCCCACAAATCTTCCGATCATTGAATTATTGGCGCCACTTCTAATTCAGGTAGTCCCTCCTAAGGTCACTTCACCTAAATGATAATTTGTTCGATGAGCGACTATGGAAGCAACTAGTGCTACTTCATTCAAGAGTCCTCATTGTCCCATATTGGTTGCCACAGGAGGGACATTTGTACCTCCTCCCCCACATCCAACTGTTAGGACTACGATTTTCCATACACCCACTACTTTTGGCAGTGGTACAACCCCCTCGACAACTTTGACCAATGTTCCCTCTATATAGAAGGCGTCTAGCACTCCCTTTTCATATGGGATGTCAAGTTTTGACTCCAGTTCAGTCCTAACCTACTCTACTCTACAGACCATTGGTTTGGGCGTAGGGAGCTCTAATGCTCCCTTGCAAGGATCTGTCACAGGAACCATTACCCCATTCAACGTTATCCCTTATAGTGGGGGTCACATCCCTCTTTAATCCCTTTTTATCAGAGGCACTTTCTAGCAATTGATCGGGATTAATACCAACTCTAATTTGTTTAGTGGGGGGAGCCATCGACCTCAATCCTACATGACTTCGGTGGGTTCTATGCATTTTTATTTGTTCGTTGCATTTGAAAATAACATTTTCTCATCGTCTGCTTTCTTGGTTGGGGGAAACCCCATTTTCGGTCAACAAAACACTACAAAAGGTTTCATTCCTTCACAAGGATTGATGACAAGAATTTAATCCTCACTAGGTTTTGGAAATCCTTGGCAGGGATTATTTCCTTTGCAAGGGATGTTGATCGAAGGAAACCCCTACAAAACTTAGTGGAACCCTCGGCAAGGTTTAGTACCTATGTCAGGAGGGCCAGCTGGGGGCATCCCCAACCAAGGTCCTTGGAATATTGTATAGAGATAAATCCCTACACAAGGCATGTCATCCAACTACAGGAATAATCTAGGGATGAAGAATCAAATGCAAGTCCCTTTTGTTGGACAGGGCCACCATGGTTTCTACCAAAAACCTAGCTATTAGTCAAACTTTTTATGGCAACCTGGTTCTAGCCAAAATCTAGGCCCCTCTTTTCATTTGAATCCACCACAACCTAGAATACCTTTCCTGGAAACTCTACATTTTCCAGACTTGTCGAGAATTTTGAATGACCTGATCTGCCATGATCTACGTTGGCCCCCCATGTCGACTAACTTTCTCTCAGAAATCCCTAAGTTGAAAGTTAAGCCTAGCTAAGATCCAAGTGATCATGTTATGGCATTTTGTTTATGGTGCTCATCCAACTCCTTAAAGGATGATTATGTTCAGTTGTGTTTGTTTCAACACACTCTTATAGGAGGTGCCATGAAATGGTATATAGAGCTCAATTTCTCTAAGTATGGTTAATTTAATGACCTAGATATGGTCTTCTTAAACCATCTCCAATTACTGGTGAGATACGATGTTGAAACTGAGTTTTTGGCCAACTTTGAGTAAAAAAATGCTTATCATATCTCATATCACATCTGAGAATGGCGACGAAGAAAGAGTTTGATCAAAGTTAAAGTCCCTAGCACATTTTTTCTCGAGTGGTTCCTAAATTCCTTAATGCCTTGTGTATTTAAAGACATTGCGTTGTCCGGGGTTTTTTTTTTCTGAAGAAGAGGCTATCATGAGATCCCAACAACTAGATTTAATCTACTCTCAATATGATATGCTATACAATATCCTTCCTGATGCACCACATTCGACGTTCGACAAGACTAAACAGAAGTTTGTGCCTCATGCCGACGACATAGTAGGATTAACATAGAGTCAGCCCACAAATTAGTTCACTAATCAGTGACAACAGTTATAAATTCAATAAACTATGGCCATCCAAACTCCTAGTTAGTCTACCCCCATAACCTAAGCATTGAATGTACACAGTTTGCAATCAACAAATCCCAAGGGTAACCAACAATTTGAGGGAAAGAGGAAACCTAAAAACAAGAAGGGTAAGGGGGATAAGAAGGCTGCGAATAATGCTGGTGAGGGAGAAAATGAAAAGAGGAAGGCAAAGTTTCCATGTAATATTTGAACAGATGACCATTTGACTCACCAATTCCCTCAGCTTGAGGAAGAAAAAAATATCTTGGCATAGTAGGAGCCTGTCATGTTAACCAACCCTTTTCCACAAGGGAAAAATTTGGCTCCAAATTCCTCATCCACGAATACACCTGGGGGCAGTTAGAGAGCCCTCATGCCTAATACTAACAACGGAGTTGAAAACATTTATATGATGAAGTCTGAAGCTCATCTCCAAATTGTAATACCCATGTTTCCCCCATTTTGTAAATATAACTATAACTAGCCAAGAGACTATGGCATACTAAATATGTGTGAATGTTTGATTTGATGAACCTTTGTATAAAAGGGTCAATGTATGAATTTCATGTTATTAATAGAAATTTGGTATGTGTTGCACAACTATTGAAAGGGGGGAAGTTTTCCAAGATAGACCATGGATTCTATGAGAGAGATGGTGAGGGGAAACCAAGAATGGTTGAGATGACCCTCACCAGACCAATACCTACTGGGTGTAATTTCTCAACAATCCTTTGACCCAGAAATGAGTTACTAGTCAAGCTGGTAGTTGGAAGGCCATCCTCAAGATTTAATGATGAGATGGGGTAGGGTACCCATCTGTAAGGCTTCCAAGCCTGACCATGAATTTGGATTTGGACCCATGCAACCTTGCTGAGGAAATAGAGAAAGGAGGTAATTCAAGGGACATGGATAGATCTGCGCGATAACTGAATAGAGAAAACAATCGTGAGAAGAGAAGAGCAACATGTTTTCAACTCTGGAGTTGAGTGAGAAATTGAGAAGTAAGCTCGTGTTGGCTATAAGGAGCCATGGGCATGGTTTCTCTACAAGATGATATACGAGGTTGATGAGTGACTAAGGAGGTACTCGTGCATACCTCCTTGCTTGGAGTATAGAAAACTGATTGCCAAGTTCCCGTGGGAGGAGGAGCGTAACTTTCGTCTATGACTATTGTGGAGCAAGGAGAAAGAATATCTCTCAAAGCATCATGGTCTAGCTCGGGGGTGGCCAATGGTAAATCTGTCAGGAGTGGTTGTGCCTATGGTTGGGAGGAAACATGCACCCCTTTCAGCAGTCACTTCACATTTTCGATCTCTGATAAGTATTTTCATACTCTGTGTAATATATTGGATGCAATGATTGAATGTATGTGTTTATGGTTAAGTCTTGTAGTGCTTGAACAATATTAGAAAATTCTCATTTTCTTCTGTAAACTATTATATTTATATGATTTTCGACTTACCTCAGTTAGTTACTGGATATTTATGGGATGTGAATCCACTAGGAGTCGGTGTAGGACAAATTGAAAAGTCTAAGTCATGTCGATCCTTTGAGTTTACTTAGTGGGAATGTTAAGCTCATCTATGTGAGAGTAGGACATTTTCTACAAACTATCCACCCATGTGACTAAGGGATCATATCCATGGCCTTAATCAAGTCTTGACTAAGAGCTGAGTGTAGCCCAAAAATTCAATATGATCCCATATGACCCAGGGTTGGGAACCCCTAGCTAAACCCAAAAGGAGCAAAGCTACTTTGGCCTTGAGACTTCGAGACTTTTCACTCCACAAACCTCGAAAATATCCAAAAGTTGGAGTCATTGATGAGGGCCATAGATCTAGGGATCCAGTGAATATCTCTCTCAGTTATTAGATTGGACTTAGGAAGGGTATTGTTAAACTCTTCAACGAAGTTCCACTTCGGGAGGATAGGAGTGGTCTAGCGCTGAAACTCTCGAATGTCGGAGTTGCATAGTTAATTTGGACCATTGAGAATAGAGGGATGCATGTCCATAGGTCAATGGTTATCCAAAAGTTCATGTATTTGACACTACAGAGAGGAAGTTTGAAGATACATGTTGGACTCCCGAATGTCGAACTATCAAAGTAACATGGACTGCCGATCCTCGGATCCTTCGGGATCCCTTTCATCCCTTGATTTAAGGAACCCACCCTTGACTTCCCAACCAACTGGGAATGCATTGTGGAGTGACATGTGGCCCCTACTTGTCCCTTGTCAAATGTTATCTGTAGAGATAGAGCCGTCGGATGAGAGGATATGTGACAAGAGATCCTATAGTCTAGAGACCTAGTACTACAAAGGAGTTTGGCCAAGAGTTTTTAAGGTGTGAAAACTCTCGAAGTCGCAAACGGAAAAGTGAATCTCATTCGTTGATAGGTAGAATACATGCAATTCCATATTTGAGAGTCCAGAGACTTGACTCCTCGAGGAATTTGTGATGTGATGAGTTGCAAAGTCTGAAACCCCGAAGTAATGGAGGTTGTGGATCCAAGGACTACGTGGACTCTTACTGAACATGAGATCAAAGGGATGGGAATCTATCAGTCCAAGATGATGTGACATCTTAACATCATTCAAGGTGATGTGGACCCACATTATGCATGCCACATGTCACCCAGATATGGATGATTCACATACTCCTTATGCTTATTAGAGAATGACACGTGTCACTCCTATCGAGTACACATGTCACCCCATAACCCTCATCGTGTGTCAGCTTTTGGCTCATTCCTGCATGGCCAATGTGGCAAGTGACGTATCTTGGACTCCGAGAGTCTAGATAACTTCGAGAGTTTGAAATATTTGGGCATAGTATGATAAGGTATTTTCAATGAAGATCATTGATCGTTGAATGCCAAATCTTCAATGAGGATCATTGATCGCCGAAACGTCAAAGGTTCAACGGTGGCCATCAACCGCCAAAATGACAAAGGTTCAATGGTGATCGCCGATCACTGAAACATTGAAGGTTCGATGACAAACGTCGATTACCGAAATGTCAAATAATGGACATTCAATTCAAAACGCCAAACGTTGATCGTCGAATGGATAAGGCCACGTGGCGATATTTCAGGACTTCATGGATTAGGGAAAAGGAGCACTCAACATCGAACGTCGAACACTCCAGCTAATAATGCTCAGGTAACTTCGGGAGGCCATAACTTGCAGATTAGAGCTCAAATTTTAGTGTGGTAGTGACTATTAGAAATATCATGGTGAGAAGTATCCAATGGAAATCCCAAAATTAGGATTTGAGAGAATTAGGAAAAAAAATTCGATGCCCCATCCTTAGAAAGGGTATTTAGGGGTTGGGTGTGTTACAAATTGGTATCAAAGCATGGAAAAAACACTTGGCTTTCTTGGGTGAGTTGCATAAAAACATTATTAGAGAACTTTATGGGGTAACACCCTACCTTACCCCCTTCTATAAGAAACTTGTCTAAATCTCTACTGAAGAGAGGAACAAAACCTTCTACGGTTGATAGGTGTTCTGGAAGTCTGCATTGCATGTTGCTAATGTTTCCAAATAAAGAAGTTGACTTCACTTTACAATGATATGTGTTCATGAATTGGTATATTAGTAACTAAAAAAAAATGTTTTATCAACACTCAAGCAGTTAGTTAGCAACAAGAAAAATATAGCGTGAGGAATGGTGACACACCATGAGTTGGTGGAGAGATCCCACAATAGAGAGGAAGAATCTGATGAAATGAGGGTAGTGTAAACCCCTCCATATTTGGTCGAAACTATAAGAATCCTCATGGAATAATTACATAGTTATAAGGATGACAATGAAAGGATGATAAAGGAGTAGGAAAAGAAGACTGAAATTAATGCAATCCTACTGCAAAGTCTATCATATATACAAAGACAACTACAACAAGGTCTAGCTTCCATTCATGTGGACATGAATCATACTAAGAAAACTCCAAGTCCACCTGAGATACAAAAGCATGGTCAGGAAAGTTGCCACACTAGGAGGAGCACTTCAAGGAAGGCCCAACAGGAAGTCAAGAGACACTCACCAAAATGTCTCTCTGAGAACACTGGAAACTCCAAGGAATATTCAAGTGGAAAAACCAGTTCCCATTCTCAGACAAGAGGAAAGAAGAGGAAACATTCCAAGAGTCGTGACCTTGAATAATTCAAGAAATCAAAACCACCCACCTTCGATGGAGAGATTAAGAAGGGGGAAGAAGCTGAATTTTGGCTACTCAGCCTGAAGAAGTACTTCAGAGTTCATGTCTACTCTGAGAACTTAAAGGATCAAATATCCATTTTCAACCTAAATGGGAAAGCTTCCATTTGGTGGGAGGACCTTAGGAATGTGAAAGGAATCCATGAGAAGGACTTGTCATGGAAACAATTTGAGAAATACTTCAAGAAGAAGTATTTGTTAGAAAAGTACTTTGATGGGAAGACCAAGGATTTATATGAAATCAAGTTGGGACAACTCACCATATATGAGTATATCAACAAATTTCTCGAGATGATGAGGTATGTACCCTACATAAAGGATGAAAAGGTAAAGATGTAATTGTTTATTAGTGGATTACCTCAGTCCTATCGGGACATAATTGAGTTTGATGAGCCAAAGACCTTAGAGGATACTATTTGAAAAAAAAGGTATTTCTATGAGAAATTCAAGAGTAAGACAGAACCCCATGAAGACTGGAAGAAGAAAAACAATTTGGGATTCAAGAAGAAGGGGTTTAAACCCTCGAGATTTAAGAACCATGGGAATAGATCTAGGATGAGGCTTCCTACCCAAAGTGTGTATCAACAAAATTTTCCATCCCAGAGTGGAAATAAACCATTCGGAGCAATTCCAAGAAAGACCGATAACACGAAGAGAGAACCCTTCAAATGTTGGGGTTGTGCAGAGAAACATTTGTTGAGGAATTGTTCGCATATGAAACAGAATAATGGGAGGGTCTACAACATCCAAGAGGCTACCACAGTCAATGATGTGGCTAGGAGCATGCCACAAATTTATGTAGTCTTGGATAATAGACAAGTTGACCACCAAGATTCAGTGGTGGAGATGGAAGGTATGATTTACAACCATCCTGTTTCCATTTTAATTGACCTTGGTTCTAATTTGAGTTATGTTTCCCCTCAAACTATTGAGAAATGTAAATTGAAACAAGTTAAACATGTTAAATCATGGCTAGTACAACTATCCACTGGAACCAAAAGAAAAGTAACAAAGGTCATACCAGCATGTCAATTCATTATAAGTGGATTTCACACCCAAGAAAACCTAAACATACTTCCTTTAGAATATTATGACTTGTTGATTGGCATGGACTAGTTGGTTTCCCACAAAACCAAGTTGGATTGTTATAGTAAAACTTTGGAGTGTGAAAATGAAGAAGGAAGAAGGGTAACCCTACAAGGGATTCAAAATCATGTCTCAGTGAGACAAATATCAACCCTCCAAGTGAAGAAGTATTGCAAAAAGGGATGTCCCTTATATGTAATACAAGTACTGAAATCTATTGAGAATGACAGACCCAGCCTAGAGGACCATCCCATATTAAGAGAATATAAATATGTGTTCCTAGAAGAGGTGTCAGGTCTAACTCCACAAAGGGATATTGATTTTTCAATAGAACTTGTACCAAGAGCAGTGGCAATGTCTAGAACACCCTACAGGATGAGTACACTAGAGCTAGTTGAGCTCAAACTACAACTGAAGGAGATGTGATACAAAGGATACATTCTGCCTAGTGTGTCTCCATGGGGAGCACCGTCCTTGTTTGTGAAAAATAAATATGGTACACTCAGATTGTGCATATATTATAGAAAATTCAATAGGATGACCATCAAGAATAAGTATCCCTTACTCGGGATTGATGAATTGTTTGACCAATTAAGGGGTGCTACAGTCTTCTCTAAGATTGACTTGAGGTATGGATACCATCAGGTTCGAATTAAATATGAAGACATCCACAAGAAAACCTTTAGGACAAGATATGGTCACTATGAATTTGCGGTGGTGCCATTTGGGCTTACCAATGCACCAACCACTTTTATGTGCTTAATGAATAACATATTCTGAAAGTTATTGGATAAGTTTGTGTTGGTTTTCATTGATGATATCCTAATCTATTCCAAGAATAGGGAAGAACATGAAGAACACCTCAAGATAATACTCCAAGTACTAAGATAACATCATATCTATGCTAAGTTTAGTAAGTGTGACTTTTTCCAGAACCATGTCCATTACTTAGGCCATGTTATATCTAAAGAGGGAGTGGCAGTTGATCCTGACAAGATTAAAGCCATCATGGATTGGCCTACACCAAAGGATGTATCTGATATCAGATCCTTTGTGGGCCTAGCATGATACTATAGGAGGTTCATAAATGGATTCTCCAAGATTGGTTGCCAAATCACCTCCCTTCAAAAAAAGGGGGTTAAATTCATTTGGACATATGTGAAGAAATATTTCAAGAGCTAAAGTACCTTCTAACCAATGCATCGGTACTGAAGATTGCAGACCCAAACAAGGACTTCCTTGTGTGTATAGATGTCTGCAAGAAAGGGCTTGGAGGATTCCTTATGCAAGAAGGACATGTGATTTGCTATGAATCCAGAAAATTGAATCAACATTAAGTCAATTATGTGACCCACAAAATGGAATTGGTTTTTATAGTGCATGCCTTAAAAATGTGGAGGCATTATCTCTTAGGTAGAATATTTGTACTTATGATAGACCATAGTGGGGTAAGGTATTTGTTTGACCAACCAAAACTCAATGTGAGACAAGCTAGGTGGATGTCTCTCCTTAGTGAGTTTGATTTTGAGATCAAACATATCAAGGAAAAGAGAATAGACTGGATGATGCCCTTAGTATAAGTATGAAAGTAGTTCACTTGGCATATGTAACCGCCAGTGAATTAGATATCAAAGAGAGGGTCAAAACTACACAAGAAACATATGCATTTTTCAATACTATGACATCATACCTAAAGAAAGATCCCACAGGGCTGAAGTACGAAGGCTATCAGATGATTAATGATGGCCTGGTGACTTACAAGGGTAGATTGTATATTCCAAATTTTGACGACTTAAAGAGTTTCATAATGGATGAACTACACAAAATACCATATATTGGTCATCCTGGTTATAAGAAAACGATCACGATCACTAGGAAATTATTTTATTGGCCTAGACTAAAAAAGGACATAGTTAAATACTTAGTTAAGTGTCTAGAATGTCTAAAAGTCAAGGTATATCACTGACACCCAGCGGGGCTGTTGCAACCCCTACCAGTTCCCTAATGGAAATGGGAAACCATCTCCATGGATTTCATCACAGGATTACCAAGATCAACCAAACAGAACGACTTCATCATGGTAGTTGTGGACAAACTGAGCAAGGTTGATCACTTCATACCCGTCAAGTCAACTTGCAAGGAAATAGATATTGCCAACATTTTCATGAAAGAGATATTCAGACTGCATGGCATGCCTAATGAAATTATATCCGACAGAGATACAAATCTTACTTCAAAATTTTGGAAATCTTTGTTTGTTGGTTTTGAAACAAAATTGCTCTTTAGTACAACCTATCGTCCTCAAAATCATGGGAAGAAAGAGAGGGTAAATCAAGTATTAGAATACATGTTGAGGATGCATGTAATGCATCAACCCAAGAAATGGGAGGACTTCCTACCACTGGTGGAATTTTCCTACAACAATGGCTATCAAGAGTCATTAAAAATGAGCCATTTTGAAGCCCTCTATGGAAGACAATGCATCATTCCAATCAGTTGGAACAACCCAGTAGATAGAGTTACAATCGGGCTATATATTCTAAAGGAAATGGAATAACAAGTAATTCATATTAGACAAAATCTGAAGATATCCCATAATAGACAAAAGAGATATGCAGACATGAAAAGGACTCCTAGATATTTCAAAGAAGGGGATCATGTGTATCTCTGAGTTAGACCCGGGAAAAGATCTTTGAGGATGGGAGATTGTGCCAATTTGGCACCTTGGTATTGTGGACCATTTGAATTTTTGGATAGAGTGGGACAAGTAGCCTATCGGCTAGCACTTCCTCCCATAGTGAAGGCACATAATGTTTTCTATGTTTCTTTATTAAAGAAGTATGTACATGATTCTAATAATATTATTTATTGGTTTGTGATTCAGGTGGAACGCGAGGGATAATTCCTTCCATAACCTCAATGCATAATAGAAATGAAGGAAACCCCACTCAGGAACGAAACCATTGCATAGGTCAAGGTGCAACGGAAACACTTTGGCCCAAATGAGGCTACATGGGAAATGGATGATGCCATGAGACAGACATATCCATTTTTGTTTATGTCTGTACATACAGAGCACATAGGTAGATAGAACATCGAGCACGATGTTCCTTTAAGGGGGAGGGGATTGTAATACCCCTTTTCCCCCCAGTTTGTAAATATAACTATAACTAGCCAAGAGACTATGGTAGACTAAATATGTGTGAATGTTTGATATGATGAACCTTTGTATAAAAGGGTCAATGTGTGAATTTCATGTTATTAATAGAAATTTGGTATGTGTTGCACAACTGCTGAAAGGGGGGAAGTTTTCCAAGATAGACCATGGATTCTATGAGAGAGATGGTGAGGGGAAACCAAGAATGGTTGAGATGAACCTCACCAGACAAGTACCTATTGGGTGTAATTGCTCAACAATCCTCTAACCAAGAAATGAATTATTGGTAAGGCTGGTAGTTGGAAGGACATCCTCAAGAGTTAATGAGGAGATGGGGCAGGGTACCCATCTATAAGGATTCCAGGCCTGACCAAGAATTAGGATTCAGACCCACACAACCTTGCTGAGGAAATAAATAAAGGAGGTAATTTGAGGGATAGAGACAAATCTACATGATAACATAATAGAGATAACAATCGTGAGAAGAGAAGAGGAGCATGTTTTCGACTCTGGAGTTGAGCGAGAAACTAAGAAGCAAGCTTGTTTTAGTTGTAAGAATCCATGGGAAGGGTTTCACTACAAGATAATAAATGAGGTTGATGAGTGACTGAGGAGGTACTCATGCAGACCTTCTTGCTTGGATTAGAGAAAACCGATTGCCTAGTTCCTATGGGATGAGGAGAGTAAATTTTGTTCCTGATTGTTGTGGAGCAAGGATAAATAATATCTCATAGAGCATCATGGTCTAGCTCAGGGGTGGCCAATGGTAAATCCGTCAGGAGTGGTTTTGCCTATGGTTGGGAGGAAACATGCACCCCTTTCAGTAGTCACTTCACATTTTCCATCTTTTATAAGTATTTTCACACTCTGTGTAATATATTGGATGCAATGATTGAATGTTTGTGTTTATGGTTAGTTCTTGCAATGCTTGAACATTATTAGAAAATGCTCATTTGCTTATGTAAACTGCTACATTTATTTTATTTTTGACTTACCTCAGTTAGTTACTAGAGAGTTATGGGATGTGAATCCACTGGGAGTTGGGGTAGGATAAATTCAAAATTATAAGTCATGTCGATCCTTTGAGTTTACTTAGCAAGAATGTTAAGTTCATCTCTGTGAGAGTAGGACATTTTCTATAGACTATCCACCCATGTGACCAAGGGCTCATATCCATGGCCTTAATCAAGTCTCAACTAAGATATTAGTGTAGCCCAAAACTTCAATATGATTCCATATGAACTAGGGTTGGGAACCCCTAGCTAAACCCAAAATGAGTGAAGCTATTTTGGCTTCGGGACTTGTGACTCCACAACCCTCGAAAATCGTCGAAGGTTGGAGTTGTGAATTGATGAGGGTCGTAGATCTAGGGATCTAGTGAATATCTCTCTCAGCCGTTAGATTATACTTAGGAAGGGTAGTGTTAAGAGCTTTGGTGAAGTTCCACTTCAGGAGTATAGGAGTGGTCTAGTGTCGAAACTCCCAAATATTGGATTCACGGAGTTAATATGGACCATTGAGAATAGAGGGATGCATGTCCACAGATCAATGGCTATCCAGAAGTTCGGGTATTCAACACTCTAGACAGGAAGCTAGAAGATACATGTCGAGCTCATAAATTTTGAACTGCCAAAGTAACGTGGATTGTCAATCCTCATATCCTTCGGGATCCCTTTCAACCATCAATCTAAGGAATCCACCCTCGACTTCCAAACCAACTGAGAACACGTCGTGGAGTGACACATGGCCCCCACTTGTCCTCTATCAAATGTTATCCATCAAACTAGAGTTGTCGAATGAGAGGATATGTGGAAAGCGATCCTGTAGTCTAGAGACTTAGTACTCTGGGGGAGTTTGGCCAAGAGTTTTCAAGGTGTGAAAACTCCTGAAGTCACAAACGGTGAAGTGAATCTCAGTTGTTGATAGGTAGAGGACATGCGACACCATATATGAGAGTTTGGAGACTTGTCTCTTCAAGGAATTTGCGATGTGTTGAGTTTCCAAGTCTGAAACCTCGAAGTAATGGAGGTTGTGGATCCGAGGACTATGTGGACTCTTACTGACCGTGAGATCGAAGGGTTGGGAAACTATCAGTCCAAGATGACATGGCACGTTGAAATCATTCAAGGTAACGTGGACCCACATTATGCATGCCACATTTCACCCATATATGGAATATTCATATACCCCTTATTCCTATTAGAGCATGACACATGTCACCCCATGACGCTTTCCATGTGCCATCTTATGGCTCGTGCCTGCCTGGAAAATGTGGCTGGTGACGTGTCCGGGACTCTGGGAGTATAAATAACTTCAGGAGTTCATAATATTTGGGCGTAGTAAGATAAGGGATGTTAAATGACGATCATCGATCATCAAATGTCGAAGGTTCAACGATGACCGTCGATCGCTGAAATGCCGAAGGTTAAATGGTGATCATCGAAGGTTCAACGGTGACTGTTAATCGTTGAAACCTCGAAGGTTCAATGACAATCGTTGACTACTGAAACTCTAAAGAAGGGATGTTCAACACAAAATGTTGAACGTCGATCGCTGAATGGTTAAGGCCATGTGGCAAGATTTATGGACTTTGGGGATTAGGAAAAAAGAGTGGTCAGCGCTGAACACCGAAGACTCTAGCTAATAACGCCTAGGAAACTTCTATAGGCTATAACTTCCAGGCTAGAGATCATATTTTATTTCGATAGCGACCGTTAGAAAAATCGTGGTGAGCAGTATCCAATGGAGATCCCAAAATTAGGATTTGAGAAAATTAGAAGAAACAAAATTTCAATGCCCCATCCCTAGAAAGGGTATTTAGGGGTTGGGTGTGTTACATATACCAGGGCTCATAATTACGAAACTCCAGAATCTGTCGAGAAGGGAAAAGAAGCCTCCAACCCACTGACTCCTCTTCAAATTGAGAAGACAGTGGGAGAAATAATAACTCACATCCATAAAGATGCGTTCAAAAAGGCCTCTCACAACCCAAACACAAGGGTTCTTAAGAATTACTCCATCGTGGAGGATCTATCACAAACGCCTTGTGCAATGTCTGCTCTGGAAGTTCTCCAAATTTTCCCCTCATAGAGGAAAGTGTTGTTGTCTTCCTTGGGAACAACCGAGACCACTAACTCATGAATGATTGTTTTTGACACCACATATTATAAACCTCATCTTCCTCACCATGTCACTTTTCGAATATTAGTGGTGTACGCCACAAAATCGTTGACATGAAACATTTTTTGTATGGTGGTTGATGAGGGTGCCTTATCTTGTGTGATTTCATTGGCATGTTGGAAGGCCATTAACCAACCTAAGTTTTCTATGTCACCCACATTTCTAGTTGTGTTTGATGGTCAATCTTTCAAACCACATGGCATAATTCCCTCCTTCCCCGTGCAATTGGAGGTAAAAACTGTGTGCGTCGAAGTATAAGTAGTTGACGTGCCTCTTTACTACAATATTTTGTTAGGGTGGAGTTGGACCTATGCTATGATAGCGATTGTATCCACCATTTTTTGGGTCTTATGTTTTCCTCACGAAGGTTCTATTATAATGATTGATATGTTATCCTTCTCCTGTCTTGACCCTTCATCAGGGGCATCCACGGTCCCGATGATTGAAAACCCATAGCCATGTACCGTTAACTTAGGTGTCAGATTGTTTCCATATTTAATGGGGACTTTTGATTTTTCGTTGCCTGTCAATCATGTCAGGTTTATTTCAGTTTCCCCTGACCAGCCAGAGGCTACGATTTTTCAAGTCATGTATTTTAGAATGAGTTACTTTAACGACCCGTGGATTTTACCTTCCCCATCGGCTTTAATGGAAGGGGTATGGAACCTTGGAATGGTTATTCCCTTATCCATTGCTTAGGTTGCATACAACATTGTCCATAAATCCTCGACCAACCTTGATCTGGCTCCCCCATAGGAGCTAGATCCCATTCTAGAGCATGTTTGGGTTCAATACTCTCTCGCCACTTACGATCCCCTAGACTTATTCTTTCCCTCTGACGAGGAAATTTTAGAGTCAATGACTAGGGAAGACAAAACTTGGGATGATATTCACCACAAATCTTACTTCTTACCCAAGATGAAGAGAATAGAAGCAGGAGATTTCATTATGACAGTGAATGGAGATGCCCCTTGTCACGTTAACCATATGGCCATGCATGGAATATATGCCAATGGAAACATAGAAAGTATAGTTTAAAAGATTCCTATAAACATCTATAGAACCCCTGGTGTCATGGAAAATGTCTTTGTCGGAGCAGATTGTTCTCCCAAAGAGATTCATATCTACATTGAATTATTTAAATATTTTCGTGACATCATTTCCTGGTCTTATGAGGAGATGCCAGGAATTGATCCATGTATTGTTGAACATGAGATCACAACTTACCCCGATGTTAATCATGTCCAACATAAGCTTCACCCGGTCATTCCTCACAAGGCTAAGGTAGAGAAACTCATCAAGGATAGTTTCAACTATCCTCTACAATTGATGGAATGGATGTCGAATCATGTTCCTATAAACAAAAATCAAGGTACAATCCGTGTATGTATGGACTTTTGTGACCTTAACAAATATTTCCTGAAAGAAAATTTTCCAACACCATTTATTGACCAGATTGTCGATGAATGTGTGAGTTGTGAGGTATTTTCTTTTATGGACAATTTTTCTGGGTACAATCAAATTTAGATCAATCCTGAAGACCAACATAAAATAGATTTTATTTGTCCTTGGGGTACATTCGCATACAGAAAAATGCCTTTTGGCCTCAATAATGTTGGAGCCACTTTTCAGCGGGCCATGTCGTTTTCTTTCCATGACCTCAAACACATAGTCAAGGTGTATCTTGATTATCTGGAATCACATTCTCATAAGAGATCCAATCATCCCGCCCATTTATGAATTATCTTTGAGAGGTGTCGCTATTATTGGATTCGCCTAAATCCAAACAAGTGTATTTTTTGTGTGACATCGGGATCCTTTTTAGGTTTTATCATGTCAACTAGAGGGATCATGGTTGATCCTATGAAGGTTGAGGTAATAGTTCAATTGTATCCCCCACGCACAATCTCCCATCTTTAAAGTCTATAGGGGAAAGCCAATTTTATTCGACGTTTTGTTGCTAACTATGTTGAGATTAGTAAAGGGTTCATGCTTCTCTTGAAAAAAGGGGTCCCATTCTATTGGGATGAAGTGTCCCAGTGCTCTTTAGAAGAGTTGAAACATTCTTTGACATCTTCTCCTCTGCTAAGTCCTCTGGATTATGGAAAGTATTTCTTTTTGTATTTGGTTTCCACAGAGTCTACTATTGGCATGGTCTTGTTCCAAGAGGATGATGCGCTCAAAGAGCATGTTATATACTATCTCAGTTGAGGCCTGGTTGGACCAGAACTCAACTGCACACATGTTGAGAAACTTTCTTTGGCAGTTGTTCATGTTATCCAACGGCTCTGTCATTACATGTTACTTCTCAATACCATCGTCATAGTTGTTGTCAACCCTTTTCAATATGTTTTAACATGACAGGTCATTGACAGGAAAATCAATCGATGGATAGTCATCCTGCAATAATTTGACTTGGATTTTGTTTTGGCAATATCTAAAAATTCCATGTTATTTGTTGAACTAATATAAGAAATTTTGATTGAAAGTGGTAATATTTTGTCTGAAGAGTCATCGATCAATGGAGATGTTTTTATTATTGCATCTTGATATCCTTGGTATGGAGATATACGTGTGTATCTTTAGACTTTGAATTACCATTCTTCTAATTCTCATGATGAAGAGGGGAAAAATATGCCATCAAGCGTGGAACTATCTTATCCTCGATGATACTTTATATCATCAAGTAGTGGAATGCATTCTCCATCGATGTCTAACTCACAAGGAGGTAGAACTTGTTTTAAATGACTGTCACGTAGGAGCATGTGGTGATCACCTGTCTGGGTTGGAAAAAACCCAAAAGATTCTTTGTGTTGGATAATTTTGTCCCTCGTTAATCAAAGATTGTGTAGAGGTGGTCAAGAATTTTCACCTGTGCCAGATATTCTCTCAGAAGATGCAGGCACACCCAACTCCCATGTTCCCGTTTATTGTTGTCGGTCCCTTTACCAATTGGGGGATTGATTTCATAACATGCCGCCAGTTTCATCTAGGGGGCATCACTATATCATCGTAGTAGTAGAATACTTTACTAAGTGGGTTGAAGCTATGCTGACATTCAACAATGATAGGGAAACGACTACCCTTTTCATTTTTAACCATAATGTAGCCAGGTTCGGTATTTCGAAGGAGATAGTCAGAGATCATGGCAATCACTTCCAGAACAAAATGATGTCTAAATTAACATCAAAACTAGGGTTAAACAAGAATATTTTTCATCTTACTACCCACATGTGAATGGTCAGGTATAGGTTATTAATAAGTCTCTCAAGACTATTCTTTAGCGAACAATTAATTCGACCAAGTCTCATTGGAATTTGATGTTGTACTCGACACTTTGGGCTTATTGAACTTCAATCAAGATTGCTATCGATTTTTCTCCTTTCCAACTCATTTATGGGCTGGAGGTGGTCTTTCCCATATAATTCCAAATCGCTTCTCTTAAGTTGGCAGTGGAACTACTGCCCAACACTACACCACTTGAAGAGCGTATTTTATATCTCGAGCAACGTCGAGATACAACTTTGGCCAACGAGGCTCACAAACAACATGTCAAGTGTCAGTATGATTAGTCTATCCACCCTTGGATTTTCTCCAAAGACGATCTTGTCCTGGTCTACGACGAAGATAAATATCCCTTGGGGGCAGGAAAGTTCAAACCCATGTGGTTTGGACAGTTCATTGTCAAGAAATTATTAGAAAAGGATGCTTATCAATCGGTTGATTTCGAGGGTAACACTTTATCGGAGCCTAGAAATGGGCTCTACCTTAAGAAGTATTACACTTAGGTCGATCGCCTGAGCGTGACTTCTTGTATATATGCATGTATTTATTTATTTAGTTTTGTATTTTTGTTTTATGCACGTGTATTTTATTGTGTTTCTTTTCACTGTGGAATATGTCAAGTGAATCTGAAGTCTATGTTGGGTTCACAGATGGTGCTAGATGACACACTTGAAGGATTGCTTCCACAACTTGGGTGATTTTTACACCTTTTGGTCATTTGAAGTCTTTTGGAGGTATTTTTCTAGGCGAAGAAACTAATAATTTTTTCGAATACAATGTCATAATAGAATTACTATGTGATGCCTTGGAACATGGTATTTCTCACCTTCGGGTTTATCTATATGCTAAACTAGTCCTGTCTCAGTTAAATGGGGTATACCATGTCTACGATCCCACCCTTCATTGAGGATTACTTAGGGTACATATCTTAGAATGCTACTTTCATTATATTACTTATATTCATGTTCCTAGGAGATCTAATCAACTAACTAATACATTGGATAATCAAGTATTAGATTGGCATGTTGCTCACACATAAAAGTAAAAACACACACATACATGCACATGTAAATAGATTTGTTCAAAATGTTTATCCATAAGACAAAAAAAAGATGTATATATAATACTATGTCCCAAAAACTAGTGTAATGAGTACAAAGTGGGCCATAAATCCTCAAATAGATTCAGTATACATCTTTGGCTCAATCCCTCACTACAGAGTACAAAAAGTACCCTCGACACATGTGTGGTCCAATACTAACTATGTTCTATGCCTATTGGCCCTACTATAATGAACTACAGTGTTCGCAAGATGTTGGAATAAATGGACCCAAGTCCTAGGCACCCCTATAACATGTGGTTGCATAGCCAGGGGAAGGTCCTCTATCTCTTCCATCGACACTGCACGAGTGAGAGATGTCAGTTTCCTCTCTACTCGTTGTAGTACTCTCTCATCCTCTCCAGCTGGGGGTCCTCCTGTAGATGTTGTTCCTCCTACTCCTATTGGTCTGACATCTTCTCAAGGATGAAGCCTAGTCCTATCATGTCATTTGGTCACAATAATCCCACATATGTATATAGCATATCATTGACATTACCCTAAAAAGGACAAATATTAAAAAAATTAAACAACTTTAAAGTGTGTTTACCTATTTCTCTGTGCTCCTCGCCAGAGGGCATGGGCATATCAGAATCCCTTAGGAAACTGATCCCTGCATAAGGATAGTCCACTATAACAAGAATCTGGTGGGCCCACCACTCTAAATATTTGTTTTCAAAGGCCTCTTGGACCCTCCCCGCACCCTGTATAGGGAAAAATGCTTCCCACCTACACAATGTCAGAAAGGAGGCTATATGGCCTTGTACTGTCTCCCTCGGGATAAGGCTTGGCACCCTCTCAAAAAATAAATCACACAATACAGTCTCGAACCAGAAGTTCATATTCATTCCTCTTCAGTAGTCGATTAGTTGTTTCTTCATGCATGTGATAATTGTGGTGGTCTAATCGAAAAATAGTGGAGTCTAGACACTAAACTACACAATGCATCTATGCACGGGAAGCCTGATGAAGTGTCGTTGATCCAGATTATTTTCAGCATGAAATGTGAGCGGAGATAGAATAAAGAAATGCACAGAGATATCGTAGATACTCAATAAGATAACATAAATGTATTATATATGCAACCATAAATATAGATATACAATAATACATGATTTCTATTAATGAAAGAAATGTACAGAGACTGTTAAAATATAGAGTGAAAGACTAGTTAGAATGGTGGTAGGTTATCTCTGAGAAGAGATGTGAAGGCTACTTGCATTCGCAAGAAGATCTTTACAATGAGGCTCTGAAGGCCTTTTTCAATAAACAGGAATGCCAAAAACCCTAGACATCCAAAAACCTAACCCTAAGAGATGAAGCGCCAAAAGTCATGTGAGCCCCGTTTGGGTAAATGAGTACATCAACTTCTTGGGGTTGTAACTTTTGCATACAATATCCGTTTTGGGCGTGTGATAGCTCGTTGGAAAGGTATTGTCAAGGAGATTACTTTTGGGGGATTAACCATTCCATTAGATATCATTTAGGATATTTACCTAGAAAAACCTTCATTTGGGCCCTCAAAATGGCCCCGGAAGTTAAAAACTGCTAAAAATAGTAAATTGTCAAAATTGCCAGAAAATTGTTTTGAGCTAGTTGGAAAAGGTGGGTGGCCACCAATATCCACTTGGATCAATCCTCACTCCTTAGGAAGAAATGGTCTCCATTGCGTTGAGTTCCCGGGGGAGAGCGAAAAACATTTGTTGAATCTGTATCTTGGTGAGCTGCTTGCCTTGTTGGAGACGTCGCGTTGCTCAGTTTGTGGAAGTTTGTCACAAACCTATTGAGGTTGAGACCATTCAACAAGTTGGGCTACATGAGAGGATGATGCATAGATGAAATCTTTGCACTTTGTTTAAAACTTGTCGAGTTGCTTCTATTTGATAGAAGGTGCTTGGGGTGAGGCTATAGTGGTTGCAGTGTCCTTATGTTCTCCTTTTGAACATATTGTGAAGAAGCTAAATTTTGTAGTATTACCTTGTGGAACTTTTTAGGTGGAACGATAGTTGGAACTACCTCTGGTATTCTGTAGAGATGAGCCCCTAGAGAAACAATGACACTGTGGGGTCAAGACTCATAAACAACATGGCACTTCCACATATATGGTTGGCCCAAGAAAACATCACAAACATCCAGTGGGGAAACATCACATAATACCTCATCCTTGAAGGGTTGGGTGATGTATGAAAATCAACATTGTTTGCTAACACGGAGATCTCATCCTTGGCGAAGCCACCCGATGTTGCATGGTTGCGGGTGTGGTGTTTCTGACAATCCCAACTGTTTGACAACCTCTCCTGAGATGAGGTTCTTCTGGATTCCACTATCAGCAATAAAATTCAGTGGGGTCCCCTTCATCCACATCTGTGAATGAAAAGGGTGCTCCCCTTCTTTAGGATCTGTTGGTTCTTCTCGTTGAATTGTTGCGGTTGTGACAATAGTAGTGGGGTCCGTGTCAATGATCTGTCCTTTACCATTACTTTCAGAATCGGATTCTGAATCAGGGTTTGGCTCTTTGTCTTTGATCTCGACCACCAATGACTATTTTGAGCGACATTCATCGGTGTTGTGCGAGGGAATTTTGTGGAACTTGCACCATTTTTCGGTGTCCTTCTTTGTCTTCCCGTGACCCTTCTTTTCCTGTGTCTTGGATTGGTTTTCGGGAGATTGTTTGTTAGGGTCATCTTTGTCATACTTCGGTTGTTGCAGATTTGTAGAACCGAAATCCCATTTGTTCTAGTGCTTAAATTTATGCTCGATTTTAACAACATATCAATAAGTAGCACTGAATGATGAGATGTCCAGAAAATCCATTTCAATCTGGATGTATCTGTGTAGAGCTCCATGGTATTTCAGAACCAAATGTCAGTCGGAGTCTTTGATACCCATCTTGGTGCGCAAGGTATGGAAGGTATTGGTGAACTCCGGAACTGCTTGGCCCCTCTCTTGCCGCAGTGTGGTCCATCTCATGTACTGGTCCTCATAGTTGCCAACAAGGTAACACT
>ML778227.1:582207-594682 GCA_009831015.1 Picea engelmannii
ATAACATAAATTTATTAGAGATGAAACCATAAAAATAGATATATAGTAATACACTATTTCTATTAATGAAAGAAATGTACAGAGACTGTAAAAATACAAAGTGAAAGACTCGCTAGAATGGTGGTAGCTTATCTCTGAGAAGAGATGTGATGGCTACTTGCATTCGCAAGAAGTTCGTTACAATGAGGATTTGAAGGCATTTTTAAATAAACATGAATGCCTAAAACCCTAGACATCCAAAAACCTAACCCTAGGAGATGAAGCACCAAAAGTCATGTGGGCCCCTTTTGGGTAAGTGAGTACATCAACTTCCCGAAGTCGTAACTTTTGCATACGATCTCCGTTTTGGGCGTGTGATAGCTCGTTGGAAATGTATTGTTGATGAGATTCATTATGGGGGCTCAATCATTCCTTTGACTATCATTGCAGACCTCTATCTCTAAAAAACTTCATTTGGGCCCTCAAAATGGCCCCGGAAGTTAAAAACTGCAAAAAATAGTAAATTGCCAAAATTGTCAGAAAACTGTTTTGAGCCAGTCAAAAAAGGTGGGTGGCCACTGATATCCACCTGAATCAATCCTTTCTCCTTAGGAATAAATCGTCTCCATTGCGTTGAGTTCCCAGGGGAGAGGGAAAAGCATTTGCTGAATTTGTATCTTGGTGAGTTACTTGCCTTGCTGGAGACGTCGCGTTGCTCAGTTTGTGGAAGTTTGTCAAGAACCTGTTGAGGCTGAGGCCATTCAACAAGTCAAGATACATGAGAAGATGATGCATAGAAGGAATCTTTTCTCTTTGTTGCAAACTTGTCGAATTTCTTCCGTTTGATAGAAGGTGCTTGGGGCGAGGCTGTAGTGGTTTCAGTGTCCTTTTGTTCTCCTTTTGAACAGATTGTGAAGAAGCTAAAATTTGCAGTATGAGATACTACCTTGAGGAACGTTTTAGGTGGGACAGTAGTTGGAACTACCTCTAATATTCTGTAGAGATGACCCCCCAGAGAAACAATGGCACTGCGGGGTCGAGAATCATAAACAACATGGCGCTTCCACATATATGGGTGGCCCAAGAGAACATCACAGACATCCAATGGGGCAACATCACATAATGAATCATCCTTGAAGGGTTGGATGTCATATGACAATCGACATTGTTGGCTGACACGGAGATCTCTTCCTTGGAGAAGCCACCCGATGTTGTATGTCTGTGAGTGTGGTGTTGCCGAAAATCCCAACTGTTTGACGACCTCTGCTGAGATGAGGTTCTTCTGGATTCCTCTATCAACAATAAAATGCAGCGAGGTCCCATTCACCCACATCTGTGAATGAAAAAGGTGCTCCCCTTCTTCAAGATCTGTTGGTTCTTCTAGTTGAATTGTTGCGGTCACAACAATAGAAGTGGGGTCCGTGTCAATGATCTTTCCTTTACCATTATTTTCAGAATCAGATTCTGAATCAAGTTTCGGCTCTTTGTCTTTGATATCGACCACCAATGACTATTTTGAATGACATTCATTGGTGTTGTGCCGGGGGATTTTGTGTAACTCGCACCATTTTCTGGTGTCCTTCTTTGTGTTCCTGTGACCCTTCTTTTCCTGTGTCTTGGACTGGTTTTCAGGAGACTATTTGTTAGGGTCATCTTTGTCATACTTCAGTTGTTGTGGATTTGTAGACCCGAACTCCCATTTGTTCTGGTGCTTAAATTTCTGCTTGATTTTAACAACATATCGATAAGAAGCACCGAGCGATGACATGTCCAAAAAATCCATTTCAGTCTGGATGTATATGTGTAGAGACCCACGGTATTTAAGAAGCAAATGTCGCTTAGAGTCTTTGATACCCAGCTTGGTGTGCAAGGTATGGAAGGTATTGGTGAACTCCAGAACTGCTTGGCTCCTCTCTTGCTGCAGTGTGGTCCATCTCATGTACTGGTCCTCATAGATTCCAACAGGGTAATATTGTTCCTTTACCGCATCCACAAAAAAATCCCAAGTGGGATCAGCCCTGTATATTCCAGACTCCTCTATGGAAATTTTCTCCCAGTAAATTTCCCACCAATGTTTGACATGAGGGAGATATTTAAGGAGTGTGAAGGTTATCTTTTCTTTGTCGAGAAAATTGTGAACAGAGAAATAACCTTCTAGCATAGTTAACCATTTTTCTAGGGCTTTTGCATCTATATGTCCTTCAAATAAAGAAATATTAAAATTAAATTGTACCTTGAAAGGGGAGGTGCCTCCAAAGTGGTCACTTGATGAAGATTCACCCACTGTTATTGGCAAGCATTGAAGGACGTGGGAAAAATTCCCCATCATTTCGTCTCTCTGTCGTGTGAGAGCTTGCTCAAGCAACAAATTGATAGGATCGTCTGCTCTGTCATTTTTCTTTTCTTCCACCATTGAGGGTTTCTTGGGTGTGCGAGAAAGATTTACTTCAATAGAGACAAGCTCGAGACCCAACTTGCTATACTCGGACCTCGTCGAGGACACACACTAAAAAAATGATCAAGAGCAATCTGCTCTGATACCACTGATCCGGATTATTTTCGGCACGAAATGCGAGCGGAGATATAATAAATAAATGCACAAAGATATCGAAGATATTCAATAATATAACATAAATGTATCAGAGATGCAACCATAAACACATATATACAATAATATATGATTTCTATTAATGAAAGAAATGTACAAAGACTGTAAAAATATAGAGTGAAAGACTCACTAGAATGGTGGCAGCTTATCTCTGAGAAGAGATGTGACGGCTACTCGCATTTGCAAGAAGATCATTACAATGAGGCTCTGAAGGCCTTTTTCAATAAATAGGAATGCCCAAAACCCTAGGAATCCAAAAACCTAACCCTAGGAGATGAAGCACCAAAAGTCATGTGGGCCCCGTTTGGGTAAGTGAGTACATCAACTTCCCGTGGTCGTAACTTTTGCATACGATCTCCGTTTTGGGCCTGTGATAGCTCGTTGGAAAGGTATTGATGAGGTGATTCATTTTGGGGGCTTAATCATTCCTTTGGCTATCATTGAGGACCTTTATCTTGAAAAATATTCATTTGGGCCCTCAAAATGGCCTTGGAAGTTAAAAACTACTAAAAATAGTAAATTGCCAGAAAACTGTTTTGAGCCAGTCGGAAAAGATGGGTGGCTAATGATATCCACCTGGATCAATGCTCCCTCCTTAGGAAGAAATGGTCTCCATTGCGTTGACTTCCCAGGGGAGAGGGAAAAGCATTTGCTGAATCTTTATCTTGGTGAGTTGCTTTCCTTGCTGGAGACGTCGCGTTGCTCAGTTTGTGGAAGTTTGTCATGAACCTGTTGAGGCTAAGGCTGTTCAAAAAGTTAGGCTACATGAGAGGACGATGCGCAGAAGGAATCTTTGTGCTTTGTTGCAACCTTGTCGACTTGCTTCTGTTTGATAGAAGGTTTTTTGGGTGAGGCTGTAGTGGTTGCAGTGTCCTTCTGTTCTCCTTTTGAACAGATTGTGTAGAAGCTAAATTTTGCAGTATGAGATACTACCTTGCAGAAATTTTTATGTGGAACAGTAGTTGGAACTACCTCTGGTATTCTATAGAGATGACCCCCCAGAGAAACAATGACACTGCAGGGTCGAGACTCATAAACAACATGGCACTTCCACATATATGATTGGCACAAGAGAACATCATAGACATCCAGTGGGGAAACATCACATAATACCTCATCCTTGAAAGGTTGGATGTCATATGACAATYGACATTGTTGGCTGACATGGAGATCTCATCCTTAGCGAAGCCACCCGATGTTGTATGGTTGCAGATGTGGTGTTGTTGACAATCCCAACTRTTTGATGACCTCTGCTGAGATGAGGTTCTTCCGGATTTCGCTATCAACAATAAAATGCAGCGGGGTCCCCTTCACCCACATCTATGAATGAAAAATGCACTCCACTTCTTCGGGATCTATTGGTTCTTCTAGTTGAATTKCTACGGTCGCGACAATAAYAGTGGGGTCTRYGTCAATGATCTGTCCTTTACCATTATTTTCAKAATYAGATTCTGAAWCAGGGTTCATCTCATTGTCTTTGATCTCGGCCACCAATGACTATTTTGAGCAACATTCATCGGTGTTGTGACAGGGGCTTTTGTGGAACTCACACCATTTTTTGGTGTTCTTCTTTGTCTTCCCGTGACCCTTCTTTTCCTGTGTCTTGGACTGGTGTTCGGGAGACTATTTGTTAGGGCCATCTTTGTCATATTTCAGTTGTTGCAGATTTGCAGACCTGAATTCCCGTTTGTTCTGGGGCTTAAATTTCTGCTCAATTTTAACAGCATATCGATAAGCAGCACCAAGTGATGAAATGTCCAGAAAATCCATTTCAGTCTGGATATATCTGTGTAGAGACCCATGGTATTTTACAACCAAATGTTGCTCGGAGTCTTTGATACCTAGCTTGGTGTGCAAGGTATGGAAGGTGTTGGTGAACTATGGAACTACTTGGCCCCTCTCTTGCCGCAGTGTGGTCCATCTCATGTACTGGTCCTCATAGTTGCCAACAGGGTAATACTGTTCCTTCATCGCATCCACATAAAAATCCCAAGTGGGATTGGCCCCATATATTCTAGACTCCTCTGTGGAACTTTGCTCCCAGTAAGTTTCCCACCAATGTTTGACATGAGGGAGATATTTAAGGAGTGTGAAGGTAATCTTTTCTTTGTCAGAAAAATTGTGAACAGAGAAATAACCTTCTAGAAGAGTTAACCATTTTTCTAGGGCTTCTGCATCTATCTATCCTTCAAATACAGGAATATAAAAATTAACTTGTACCTTGAAAGGCAAGGTGCCTCCAAAGTGGTCACTTGATGAATATGCGCCCACTTTTATCGGCAGTCGTTGAAGGATATGGGAAAAATTCTCCATCATTTCGTCCCTCTGTCACGTGAGAGCTTGCTCAACCAACAGATTGATAGGATCATCTGCTCCGTTGTTTTTCTTTTCTTCCGCCATTGAGGGTTTCTTGCATGTGAGAGAGCGATTATCTTCAAGAGAGACAAGCTCGAGACCCAACTTTCTATACTTGGACCTCGTCCGAGACATGCACTGAAAAAACGATCAAGAGCAACCTGTTCTGATACCACTGATCCAGATTATTTTTGACACGAAATGCGAGGAGAAATATAATAAAGAATGCACAGAGATATCACATATATTCAATAAGATAACATAAATGTATCAAAGATGCAAAGATAAACACATATATACAATAATACATGATTTCTATTAATGAAAGAAAAGTACAGAGACTGTTAAAATACATAGTGAAAGACTCGCTAGAATGGTGGCATCTTATCTCTGAGAAGAGATGTGACGACTACTCACATTTGCAAGAAGATTGTTACAATGAGGCTCTTAAGGCCTTTTTCAATAAACAGGAATGCCAAAAACCCTAGACATCCAAAAACCTAACCCTAGGAGATGAAGCGCCAAAAGTCATGTTGCCCTGTTTGGGTAAGTGAGTACATCAACTTCCTGGGGTCGTAACTTTTGCATACGATCTTTGTTTTGGGCGTGTGATAGCTTGTTGGAAAGGTATTGTCGAGGAGATTCATTTTGGGGGCTCAATAATGCCTTTGAATATCATTGTCGACCTCTATCTCCAAAAACCTTCATTTGGGCCCTCAAAATGGCCTCAAAAGTTAAAAACTGCTAAAAATAGTAAATTGCCAAAATTGCCAGAAAACTATTTTGAGCTAATCAGAAAAGGTGGGTGGCCACCGATATCCATCTGAATATATCCTCCTTCCTTAGGAAGAAATGTACTCCATTGCGTTGAATTCTCGGGGGAGACTAAAAGGCGTTTGTTGAATCTATATCTGGGTGAGCTGCTTGCCTTGCTGGAGACGTCGCATTGTTCAGTTTGTGGAAGTTTGTCACAAACCTGTTGAGGTTGAGGCCGTTCAACAAATAGGGATACATGAGAGGATGATGCGTAGAAGGAATCTTTGCGCTTTGTTGCAACCTTGTCGACTTTCTTCTTTTTGATAGAAGGTGCTTGGGGCGAGGCTGTAGTGGTTGCAGTGTCCTTTTTTTCTCCTTTTGAACAGATTGTGAAGAAGCTAAATTTTGCAGTATGAGATACTACCTTGTGGAATTTTTTAGGTGGAACAGTAGTTGGAACTACCTCTGATATTCTGTAGAGATGACCCCCCAGAGAAACAATGGCACTGAGGAGTTGAGACTCATAAACAACATGGCGCTTCCACATATATGGTTGGCCCAAGAGAACATCATAGACATCCAGTGGGGAAACATCACATAATACCTCATCCTTGAAGGGTTGGATGTCATATGACAATCGACATTGTTGGCTGACACGGAGATCACGTCCTTAGCGAAGCCACTCAATGTTGTATGTCTGCGGGTGTGGTGTTGCCGACAATCCCAACTGTTTGACGACCTCTGCTGAGATGAGGTTCTTATGGATTCCGCTATCAACAATAAAATGCAACGAGGTCCCCTTCACCCACATCTATGAATGAAAAAGGCACTCCCCTTCTTCAGGATCTGTTGGCTCTTCTGGTTGAATTGTTGCGATCGCGACAATAGCAGTGGGGTCCGCGTCAATGATCTTTAGTTTACCATTATTTTCAGAATCAGATTATGAATCAAGGATCGTCTCTTTGTCTTTGATATCGACCACCAATGACTATTTTGAACGACATTCATCGGTGTTGTGCCAAGGGATTTTGTGTAACTCGCACCATTTTCCGATGTCCTTCTTTGTCTTCCTATGACCCTTCTTATCCTGTGTCTTGGATTGGTTTTGGGGAGACTGTTTGTTAGGTTCATCTTTGTCATACTTCGGTTGTTGCATATTTGCAGACCCGAACTCTCGTTTTTTCTAATGCTTAAATTTCTTCTCGATTTTAACAACATATTGATAAGAAGCACCGAGTGATGAGATGTCCAGAAAATCCATTTCAGTCTGGATGTATTTGTGTATAGACCCACAGTATTTCGGAACCTTGTGTTGCTCGAAGTCTTTGATACCCATCTTGGTGCGCAAGGTCTGGAAGGTATTGGTGAACTCTGGAACTGCTTGGTCCCTCTCTTGCCTTAGTGTGGTCCATCTCATGTACTAGTCCTCATAGTTGCCAACAGGGTAATATTGTTCCTTTACCGCATCCACAAAAAAATCCCAAGTCGGATCGGCCCCGTATATTCCAGACTCCTCTATGGAACTTTGCTCCCAGTAAGCTTTCCACCAATGTTTGACATGAGGGAGATATTTAAGGAGTGTGAAGGTGATTTTTTCTTTGTCGGAAAAATTGTGAACAGAGAAATAACCTTCTAGCATAGTTAACCATTTTTCTAGGGCTTCTGCATCTATATGTCCTTCAAATTAAGAAATATTAAAATTAACTTGTACCTTGAAAGGGGAGGTGCCTCCAAAGTGGTCACTTGATGAAGATGCACCCACTGTTATCGACAAGCATTGAAGGATGTGAGAAAAATTCTCCATCATTTTGTCCCTCTGTCGCATGAGAGCTTGCTCAAGCAACAGATTGATAAGATCGTCTGCTCCGTCGTTTTTCTTTTCTTCCACCATTGAGGGTTTCTTGGGTGTGTGAGAGGGATTTTTTTCAATAGAGACAAGCTTGAGACCCAAATTTCTATACTCAGACCTCGTCAGGGACTGCACTGAAAAAATGATCAAGAGCAACCCGCTCTGATACCACTGATCCAGATTATTTTTGGCATGAAATGCGAGCGAACATATAATAAAGAAATGCACAGAGATATCGCAGATATTCAATAAGATAAAATAAATGTATCAGAGATGCAAACATAAACACAAATATACAGTAATACACGATTTATATTAATGAAATAAATGTACAGAGACTATAAAAATACAGAGTGAAAGACTCGCTAGAATGGTGGCATCTTATCTCTGAGAAGAGATGTGACGACTACTCGCATTCGCAAGAAGATCGTTACAATGAGGCTCTGAAGGCCTTTTTCAATAAACAGGAATGCCAAAAACCTTAGAAATCCAAAAACCCAACCCTAAGAGATGAAGCGCCAAAATTCATGTGGGCCCCGTTTGGGTAAGTGAGTAAATCAACTTCCCGAGGTCGTAACTTTTGCATACGCTCTCCATTTTGGGCATGTGATAGCTTGTTGGAAATGTACTGTTGAGGAGATTCATTTGGAGGGGGATCAATCATGCCTTATTCTATCATTAAGGACCTCAATCTCGAAAAACCTTCATTTGGTCCCTCAAAATGGCCCCGAAAGTTAAAAATTGCTAAAAATAGTAAATTGCCAAAATTGCCAGAAAACTATTTTGAGCCAGTCAGAAAAGGTGGGTGGCCACCGATATCCACCTAGATAAATCATCCCTCCTTAGGAAGAAATGGTATCCATTGCATTGAGTTCCTGGGGGAGAGGGGAAAGTGTTTGTTGAATCTGTATCTTGGTGAGCTGCTTGCCTTGCTAGAGACGTCGCGTTGCTAAGTTTGTGGAAGTTTGTTACAAACCTATTGAGGCTGAGGCCATTCAACAAGTCAGGATACATGAGAGGATGATGCGTAGAAGGAATATTTTCACTTTGTTGCAACCTTTTCGACTTGCTTTTGTTTGATAGAAGGTACTTGGGGCAAGGCTGTAGTGGTTGCAGTGTCCTTTTGTTCTCCTTTTGAACAAATTCTGAAGAAGCTAAATTTTGCAGTATGAGATACTACCTTGTAGAACTTTTTAGGTGGAACAATAGTTGTAACTACCTCTGGTATTTTGTGGAGATGACCCCCCAGAGAAAAAATGACACTATGGGGTCGAGACCCATAAACAACATGGCACTTCCACATATATGGTTGGCCCAAGAGAACATCACAGACATCCAGTGGGACAACATCACATAATACCTCATCCTTGAAGGGTTGGATGTCGTATGACAATCGACATTGTTGGTTGACATGGAGATCTCATCCTTGGCGAAGCCATCCGATGTTGTATGGATGTGGGTGTGGTGTTGCCGACAATCCCAACTGTTTGACAACCCTTGCTGAGATGAGGTTCTTCTGTCTTTCGCTATCAACAATAAAATGCAGCGGGGTCCCCTTTACCCACATCTGTGAATGAAAAGGGCACTCCCATTCTTCAGGATCTGTTGGTTCTTTTGGTTGAATTGTTGTGGTCGCAACAATAGCAGTGGGGTCTGCATCAATGATCTGTCCTTTACCATTATTTTCAGAATTATATTCAGAATCACGGTTCGACTCTTTGTATTTGATCTCGGCCCCCAATGACTGTTTTGAGCGACATTCATCGGTGTTGTACTAGGGGATTTTGTGGAACTCGCACCATTTTCTGGTGTCCTTGTTTGTCTTCCCGTGACCCTTCTTTTCTTGTGTCTTGGACTGGTTTTCTGGAGATTGTTTGTTAGGGTCATCTTTGTCATACTTTGGTTGTTGTGGATTTACAGACCCGAACTCCCATTTGTTCTGGTGCTTAAATTTCTGCTCGATTTTAACATCATATCGATAAGCAACACCGAGTGATGAGATGTCCAGAAAATCCATTTCGGTCTTGATGTATCTATGTAGAGCCCCACGGTATTTTAGAACCAAATGTCACTCGGATTCTTTGATACCCAACTTAGTGCACAAGGTATGGAAGGTATTGGTGAACTATGGAACTACTTGGCCCCTCTCTTGCCGCAATGTGGTCCATCTCATGTACTGGCCCTCATAGTTGCCAACAAGGTAATACTGTTCCTTTACCGCATCCACAAAAAAATACCAAGTGGGATTGGCCCCGTATATTCCAGACTCCTCTATGGAACTTTGCTCCTAGTAAGTTTCCCACCAATGTTTGACATGAGGGAGAGATTTAAGTAGTGTGAAGGTAATCTTTTCTTTGTCGGAAAAATTGTGAACATAGAAAGAACCTTCTAGCAGAGTTAACCATTTTTCTAGGGCTTCTGCATCTATCTATCCTTCAAATACAAGAATATCAAAATAAAATTGTACCTTGAAAGGCAAGGTGCCTCCAAAGTGGCCGCTTGATGAAGATGCACCCGCTATTATCGACAGGCGTTGAAGGATGTGGGAAAAATTCTCCATCATTTCGTCCCTCTGTCACGTGAGAGCTTGCTCAAGAAATAGATTGATAGGATCGTCTACTCCATCATTTTTATTTTCTTCTGCCATTGAGGGTTTCTTGGGTGTGCGAGAGCGATTTTCTTCAAGAGAGACAAGCTTGAGACCCAAATTGCTATACTCGGACCTTGTCGGGGACATGCACTGAAAAAATGATCAAGAGCAGCCTACTTTGATACCACTGATCCGGATTATTTTCGGCACGAAATGCAAGCAGAGATATAATAAAGAAATGCATAGAGATATCGCAGAAATTCAATAAGATAACATAAATTTATCATAGATGAAACCATAAACATAGATATACAGTAATACACGATTTCTATTAATGAAATAAATGTACAGAGACTATAAAAATACAGAGTGAAAGACTCGCTAGAATGGTGACAACTTATCTCTGAGAAGAGATGTGAAGGCTACTCGCATTCGCAAGAAGATCATTAAAATGAGGCTTTGAAGGAATTTTTCAATAAACAGGAATGCTAAAAACCCTAGACATCCAAAAACCTAACCCTAGGAGATGAAGTGCCAAAAGTCATGTGGGCCTCGTTTGGGTAAGTGAGTACATCAACTTCCCGGGGTCGTAACTTTTGCATACGAGCTATGTTTTTGGTGTGTGATAGCTTGTTGGAAATGTATTTTCGATGACATTCATTTTGGGGGATCAATCATGCCTTTGACTATCATTTAGGACCTCGATCTCAAAAAAAATTCATTTGAGTCGTCAAAATGGCCCCGGAAGTTAAAAACTGCTAAAAATAGTAAATTGCCAAAATTGCCAGAAAACTATTTTGAGCCAGTTGGAAAAGGTGGGTGGCCACCGATATCCACCTGGATCAATCCTTCCTCCTTAGGAATCAATGGTATCCATTGCGTTGAGTTCCCAAGGGAGATGGAAAAACGTTTGTTGAATCTGTATCTTGGTGAGTTGCTTGCCTTGCTAGAGACGTCGCATTGCTCAGTTTGTGGAAGTTTTTCACAAACCTGTTGAGGCTGAGGCTGTTCAACAAGTTGGGATACATGAGAGGAGGATGCACAAAAGGAATATTTGTGATTTTTTTCAATCTTATCGACTTTCTTCTTTTTGATAGAAGGTGCTTGGGGCGAGGCTGTAGTGGTTGCAGTGTCCTTCTGTTCTCCTTTTGAATAGATTGTGAAGAAGCTAAACTTTGCAGTATGAAATACCACCTTGCGGAACATTTTAGGTGGAACAATAGTTGGAACTACCTCTGGTATTATGTAGAGATGACCCCCCAGAGAATCAATGACACTGTGGGGTCGAGACTCATAAACAACATGATGCTTCCACATATATGGTTGGCCCAAGAGAACATCACAAACATCCAATGGGGAAACATCACATAATAACTCATCCTTGAAGGGTTGGATGTCATATGACAATTGACATTGTTGGTTGAAATAGAGATCTCGTCCTTGGCGAAGCCACCCGATGTTTTATGGTTGTGGGTGTGGTGTTGCCGACAATCCCAACTGTTTGACGACCTCTGTTGATATGAGGTTCTTCTAGCTTCCGTTATCAACAATAAAATGCAGCGCGGTCCCCTTAACCCACATTTGTGAATGAAAAAGGTGCTCCCCTTCTTCAGGATCTGTTGGTTCTTCTGGTTGAATTGCTGCAGTTGCGACAATAGCAGTGGGGTCCGCGTCAATGATCTATTCTTTACCATTATTTTAAGAATCAGATTCTGAATCAGGGTTCGGATCTTTGTCTTTGATCTCAGCCACCAATGACTGTTTTGAGCGACATTCATTGGTGTTGTGCTAGGGGATTTTGTGGAACTCACACCATTTTCTGGTGTCCTTCTTTGTCTTCCCGTGACCCTTCTTTTCCTGTGTCTTGGACTGGTTTTTAGGAGATTGTTTGTTAGGGCCATCTTTGTCATACTTCGGTTGTTGTGGATTTGCAGACCTAAACTCTCATTTGTTCTGGTGCTTAAATTTCTACTCAATTTTAATAGCATATCGATAAGTAGCATCGAGTGATGAGATGTCCAAAAAATCCATTTCAGTCTGGATGTATCTGTGTAGAGCCCCACGTTATTTCAGAACCAAATATCACTCAGATTATTTGATACCCAACTTGGTGCGCATGGTATTGAAGGTATTGGTGAACTCCATAACTTCTTGGCCCCTCTCTTTCCGCAGTGTGGTCCATCTCATGTGCTGGTCCTCATAGTTGCCAACAGGGTAATATTGTTCCTTTACCGCATCCACAAAAAAATCCCAAGTGGGATTGGCCCCGTATATTCCAGACTCCTCGGTGGAACTTTACTCCCAGTAAGTTTCCCACCATTGTTTGACATGAGGGAGA
>ML778227.1:611337-621393 GCA_009831015.1 Picea engelmannii
GTCTCTCTTTCCACGTCTAAAACATCTCTCTTGCCACCTTTGAAACGTCTCTCTTGCCACGTTTGAAACGTCGGTCTTGCCATGTTTGAAACGTCGGTCTTGCCATGTTTGAAACATCTCACTTGCCATGTTTTCAACGTCGGTATTGCCACGTTTGAAATGTCGGTCTTGCCACATTTGAAACATCTCACTTGCCACGTTTGCAACGTCGGTCTTGCCACGTTTGAAACGTCGGTCTTGCCACGTTTGAAACGTCTCACTTGCCATGCTTGAAACGTCAGTCTTGCCACGTTTGACACGTCGGTATTGCCACATTTGAAACGTCATTGGAAAAATGACGTCATGTGAAATGACATTTGAGGGGGTTTGAGGTTTGTCGGTCTTCCGACAATAGAAAGTGGCAATTGCGTCGAACGCGCCATCAGAATTTGACCCAAATGCACTAGTGAAAGTAGCTTGTCCAAGCACGTGACTGTCACTAAAACAGCATGCATGCAAATGTGTGTTGAACATAGACAGAAAGTGTGTACACGTGGGATGACCTTGCACAAGTCGCGTGTATATCTAAATCCTAAGAAAAAATATGAAAACAGACAGTCCAGACCAGGAAGAGGCCTCTGGTATTGATAACCAGGGTCCCTTGAAGGCTTGGATGCTCTTTCTAACAGAAAAGAAAAATAATGTAAGGAATAATAAGGTGAAAAAATGCAATCTGAGATAGGACTGTGAACCAACAAGACTCAGACAGGACTCCAGAAAACCCCCTGAGAGTGTGTAATTCTGACAAGAAAGAGGAGGATTGTCTCTAAGGTTCTCTGAACTCCTACACACTACTGCTATCTCTACAGCTAGTGTTCACATGTGGGCTGTCAGAGGATAGGGCGTGGATACATGCGTGCAGGCCTTCTGCAGGCCGTGTGTACCTCTGTGTGTCTCGAAAACTACAGTCAGGCAAAAGTCAGGGAAAGTTGGTATGGAAAACCAGACTCCCTGCTAGCTCATACCTTACAGAAAAAGACAGGCAAAGAAAAAATAGAAAACCTAATCTTTAAACTACCCAAAAACTTAAATAAATCTAGGAACCCTAAAGAGTATTCTCCCCAGTGGAGTCACCAATTCTGTTGTTGGGAAAAACACCCTACGGACTAGCAAACTAGGGTCATACTTGCATGCAGATTTTGACCAAATAGAAACTACTTTTTTACCTACAACCCACGATTTAAACCCCTTTTTCACAGTAAATGCATGGAAAAGGACCACCAACCTTATTACCGGCGTTGTGAGTCATCCAGCGTGCACACACGTGCAGTAATAGGTTAGGGTGCGTGGGCCTTGACACAAGAGGATTTTCAAAGAGTTGTTCAACAGAGTTTTGGAAAAGAAGGGATATGAATTGGTCTGATGCCAGGTAAGCATGTGTGGTGCAATTTAGGGTTATAACAAGTGGGGAAACATCACATAATACCTCATCCTTGAAGGGTTGGATGTTGTATGACAATCGACATTGTTGGCTGACACAAAGATCTCGTCCTTGGAGAAGCCACCCAATGTTGTATGGTTGTGGGTGTGGTGTTGCCGACAATCCCAACTATTTGACGACCTCTACTAAGATGAGGTTCTTTTGGCTTCTGCTATCAACAATAAAATGCAGTGGGGTCCCCTTCACCCACATATGTGAATGAAAAAGGCTCTCCCCTTCTTCAGGATCTATTGGTTCTTCTGGTTGAATTGTTGTGGTCATGACAATAGCAGTGGGGTCCGTGTCAATGATATGTCCTTTACCATTATTTTCAGAATCAGATTCTGAATCAAGGATCGACTCTTTCTCTTTGATCTCGGCCACCAATCACTGTTTTGAGAGACATTCATCGGTGTTGTGCTAGGGGATTTTGTGGAACTTGCACCATTTTCCAGTGTCCTTCTTTGTCTTCCTGTGACCCTTCTTTTCCTGTGTCTTGGACTGGTTTTTGGGAGACTGTTTGTTAGGGCCGTCTTTTTCATACTTCGGTTGTTGCGGATTTGCAGACCCGAACTCTCATTTGTTTTGGTGCTTAAATTTATACTCGATTTTAACAACATATCGATAAGAAGAATCGAGTGATGAGATGTGCAGAAAATCCATTTCAGTATGGATGTATCTGTGTAGAGCCCCACAGTATTTCAGAACCAAATGTCGCTCAGATTCTTTGATACCCAGCTTGGTGCGTAAGGTGTGGAAGGTGTTGGTGAACTATGGAACTGCTTGGCCCCTCTCTTGCCGCAGTGTGGTCCATCTCATGTACTGGTCTTCATAGTTTCCAATAGGGTAATACTATTCCTTTATGACATCCACAAGGAAATCGAAAGTGGGATCGGCCTCGTATATTCCAGACTCCTCTGTGGAGATTTTCTCCCAGTAATTGTCCCACCAATGTTTGACATGAGGGAGAGATTTAAGGAGCGTGAAGGTGATATTTTCTTTGTCAGAAAAATTGTGAACAGAAGAGAAATAACCTTCTAGCAGAGTTAACCATTTGGCCCCTCAACATGGCCCTGGAAGTTAAAAACTGCTAAAAGTAGTAAATTGCCAAAATTGCCAAAAAACTGTTTTGAGCCAGTTGAAAAAGGTGGGTGGCCACCGATATGCACCTGGATCAGTCATGGATCTCATGATCCACCCAATCATAAAGAGTACTATCTGAAGACTAAGGCTAGTGATATTATGTATTGTCACCTAAGATCCTACTTTCTCTGTCAGCCTCGCAATACATCCCAATGTAGTCCTCTATGTTGTACGGTCTTGGAGGAAAGGTTCTCAAGTTGACCGGTTCCCCCCTCCTAGAGAGGCCGATCAAAAAATAATTTCCCTTTGTTGTCGGATTCAATGATTGAACCTCTAGGATGAAATCCTTTGCATCTGGATGCCAGTAATCTATCAAGTGGTTCAGTAAACTGGGTTGTGCCCTCATGAATGGACACTGAAAAAATTTCCACATACCACATTATTTAAGAATGGCAGTGGCCCCTGGATCCTCCTCTATCAAGACATCTAATTCTTCATATTCCCTTTCCCTCCAATGAACATACATCCCGTTGCAAAAAAATTGGTGAGGTTAGCCCCTTGTTTCACTTTTTTTGAAAGATAAAAAATATGTATGTGGGTTGTCTTTAAGACAGACGCGTTTGTACGTGAGATAAGTGTTACTTTGCCAGGGTACATACCTATATTGGGCGTGGAAATCCCACGTACATGAAGGAACGAACCTTTTACAAGGGTGCTCACCCTCCAAACAATAAATTAAGCAATAATTAATGGATGAAAATGAAAGGAAAGGTCATTTGTTCTTACTTGATTTAGGTGTGAGGATCTTTCGTCCACCGTAGCTCCTTGAATTCATGTTTTGAGGAAGAGGGTTTTTTTACCTTTTGGTTATTTTCCACATTGCAATGGTTAAAATGAGTTGCCCACCTCTATCTATATAATTTTTTGGCCATTTTCCCCTATTTGGTCCTCTTTTTCCCTTTTCTTGGCTCAGTGGTTACTTGAGTTCCCTTTTGAGAGATATTTGGGTTTTTATAATGAACTTTATCTTTTGGTTTGGTGTTTTCTTGAGACAGGTTACACTTATATCATCTCGTGGTAATATCCATTTTTTGACATTTGCATATAGGTTAGGTTTTCACCACCCTACATTTTGCATATTGTTGACTTTTTCACTTTGCCATAGGATTGATCCCACCGAAGTGTGAAACAAAACCTCCTTTACTACTTTAGAAGTATCATAATTAGGTGGTAGAGCCTTTCACTACGTGGATGCCCTAGGTAGATCCTTTACTGCATTTTGGTGTCCATGCTGTGATTTTTCTCCATAGGCCTGGGAGTCCTTTTAGACCTGCCATGATTACATTTTGAAGCCCTGTTCTTATTCATATTTTATGGATCTTACTCGAGGGACTCCCCATGAGCATAGTTTGTTGTCTTTCAGACTTTCTTAAACTTTGAAAGAAAAATCTAATGAGAGATTATTTATTCTTTTTGATCCCATATGGATTACTTAATAAAAGAACCCCCCCTGTAGTCTTCTTTAATCCATTTTCAGACTCTCTAAAATTTAAAATATTGTCGAGCGATATTGTTTCCCTTCATGCTCGTCAAACTCAAATTTGAAGGAAGATTTGTCCGACAGTAGTTTACCCCTTTTCGGTCCAAACAGTTAATTTACAAATAAAGGTATTTCCTAGGAGATTCGATTCGCTAGGAGAGTATTCTCAAGTGTAAGTTTAACCCTTTTTTGGGCTTGAGGGACTAAATTTTTGAAAAAGGGACATTCTCCTTGGTTTTGGTTTATCTCTTTTTCAGGTCTTGGAGATTATCCTTGAAAAAGGAACCCCCTCAGAGTCCATAGTTAAGCTCTTTTCAGACTCCCTAAATATGAAAAGATCGTCAAGTGACCTTGTTCCTTTCACACTCGTTAACTAGTCTAGAAGGAATATCTATTTGGCATAAGTTTAACCCTTTTTTCGTCCAATAGATTATCCAAAAAAAATGTACACCTCGGGAGACATGTCTCGCCAAGATAGTCCATAGTTAATCTCTTTTCAGACTCCTTAAAATTGAAAAAATAGTCGAGTGATCTTCTCTCAATCACACTCATTAAAATGGTATTGAAGAGACTCCTGTTCAATATAAGTTTAACCCTTTTTCGAATCAACTGGACTAATTACAAAAAAAGAATACTCTGGAGTCTTCTTTTAGTGGTTTTTCAGACTCTTTAAACATGAAAAACCATTGATCTTACCTTCTCCGGGCTCGTAAAAATTCACATGGAAGGAGTCATGTTGTGTCATACTTAATCGCATCACATGTATCATACTTGTGTCTTTGGCCTAATGTCAGCTTCATGTTTCTATTAGCTGAACCTTCAAAGGATTCCTTAATGAAAGCCTTGTAGCTCTTTTTTCCCTTGCGATCTGACACCTTGACCGTTGGAGGAATTTTTTTGAGTGTCCTTATCCTACACATGTCTCCTTGCACTGAGAATTAGTGTGTTCCATGCACTTGGAACTAGTTTTCTTGCTCGCGACACTCATTCCTCCTTTGTAATGTAACATTATTTTATTCTTTTTCAAGCTCGTTAAAAATTTGAAAAAGACAAAAAAATCAAATATTCCAAAAAGAGGGGGCAGGATACACATTCTATTTTTTCGGCAGCAATATAGTCACCCTTGGAGAAATCACATCCTTTTTTTTTTATCCAAACATTGGGATCTAGTATGACCTTAGGAAGTTGTTCTCGTTGCATAGAGATGTGTCCTCCATTTGGTTACTCTTCCAAACATATGGAGAGTTTTTGGTGCATCCTATATCACAGACTTATGTCAATATTATGTTGCCCGAGTCTCATCATTTTTTCATTCTTTGGTCCAAAGGAAGTTTTATCCAACATGATTTAGCCATTTTGTAGTTTATATCATGACTTCCATGAGTCAGCCACTCTAAGAGTCCATTCAAGTTTGGATTCAAAATCAGTGAAGTTATGTGCTTAATTATCAAGATCCTCTAGTCTTTCCCCGACGGCATGTCGAAGACCTAAAGGTATGAGTCTTACACTCCTATTGTACTCCCACTTGATATTTCAAATATATTGACATTTTTATCGAGAAATAAAGTCCTCATCTCCAGCCATAGGCATTAATTCTTCTTGCAATGTGTATCATATTGTACTTGTATATCTTCAAATCATCTTGAGATGTATATTCGTTGTGTATTGTTTACAACTGCACTTTATATGAACATTTATATTTTGTCTAGTAGTTGTATGTGACATGGATCTGTAGTGTGTTAACGCTCTGTAAATTTCCTAGAGGTTGTCAGGAAAGAATAAATCTACGTGAGGTAACTTTATCCAACCACTTCGAAGCTGGAATCTATCCCTACCAACTTCAGAGAGGGATCTCTATATATGATTTAGATATGTTTCCAATTTAAAATATTAGGCTAGGTAAAAGAATGTGTTGGTTTTGTTTGTTGTAGTTTTCGTTGGGTTGGCTGAGATAGTTTACACATCCATTGGGCTATGGGGTCTGTATCATGAAATAAGATCTAAACCAGAAAGCAAAGAAACCTTTTACAGGGTGAGATGATGTAATAGCTGGATTCTTTTAGTAGCATAAATGAGGAATAGCAGAAAAAGGTGAGAATGTCAATTACAACAAAGAAGAAGTTAAGAATTTCTTTATCATAAAATCAAAAGATGAAACACTAAAATCTTTTAAAGTGAGAAACATGGTATACAAAGATAAATCCTCCAACATTCATTACTTTCAAAGATTAGATTTAGCAAATAGTGTGATAACTAAGCGAGAATAACATTAAACTTAGAAAGAAAAACATCACCAGTGAATACACGCAAGAATCCTGTAAAAATTCCTCTTTGTATTAATGGAAGATCTCTTGAAAAATATTACAGTCTGATAGCTCGCAGGGAGTAAAGATCAACCCTCAATACTTTGAAAAGTGAAGTATTTATAACCCAAAATTACAAATGATCCTTTCATTAAAGATCAGGGCATGGTAAATCTATTTTTAGCCTAACTAACTTAACAATTTACAGAAATCTAGGAACTGTTTGATGATGTGTCGCAACTGCATGTTGTTTTCTGGGTGAACCGTTGGTGAGATCTCTGCACGACCTCATCTGACTGGATAGCTGACTGGGCTGGGATAGCTAATCTACTACTCGATCAGGTCACAAAGCTCTTCCCATAGAAGATGACTGGGAACGTTGACTTTGAGTAGCCTTCGGTAGACTTCATCCATTTATGTGTACTTGGCGAAAGTAGGCTTGGTGATGAAGATGTACTAGATCTCATGCTGAATGCTGATATCCAACTGAAGTGCATCTAAGAATGCCTTGCCAGTGATGTTGCGCTCACTCCTGAGAGTGGAACTACACTCAATGAAATGAATTCCATGGATTTCAACTGTTCTTTCTCTTTCACTATCTTCTCCATCTCAACTTCCATTTCCTTTAGTTGTGCATTATGCTCCATGATTAACTTAAGCATCTCATCTTTTTTTCTTTCTGTCTCTGCTATTTCCTTTGCCTGTGAGTCTACTGTTGGGGAAAACTTCAATTGTTTTCTCAAAGATGCTATGTCGACATTTTTCTTCTTGATCATCTCCTCGACTTCTTTCACATTTGAGGGGTCGTACCCGATCTTGAGGACCAGTTACTCCAGTGTCTTGATCTTGTTATCCTTGGAAAAGAATGATATTTTCTCCAACTTCAACTGTGCCTAGACGTTGTTTAGAGACACTTGTAACCTGGAGGCAGTAGTGGAAGCGTGTGCCAGCGTGGAGAAAACCATTTCTCCCGTCTGCCTGTGTAGATCCATTTGATCAGTGGGATGCATGTCCTTAGTCTGGAATTCAAAAGTGGCCCTTTTGTAATCGGTGATTACCTTAGAGTCTGGTACCTGTGCTTGGAGGAATGCCATGTGCATTCTTCCCTTCTTTGTGTCAAACGCTGATAGCAGCCTGTGTTGTGCAGATGACGTTTTCTTCCATAATTGAGCGTATGTGTTGTTGGTCAGAGTTTGATTCTTTTTCTTTATCAAGTCATATTTCTCAAAAATACTCAACTTCGAACCTATCTTGCCTGGTTGGTTGATCGGTGGAGTATCTGTAGGATTCTTTGGTAACACTGTGGTTATAATATGCTTGTCTCTTGTATCGAGGAGCGACTGATCAACATCTGTCACTATGGTGGATGGAATTTCCTTTTCTCTAGACGGGTCAGAAGCCAGACTGGTTTTTGGCCTCTTAGTATGCAATTGAAATTCTTCTAATGACACTTCAGTGACCGGAGGTGACAGATCCTGCCTAGGCCTTTTCTCCTTTGGAGCCTGTGGTGTGGTTGTCTGTGATACAGTGACCAGGGGTCCTGTTGTTCTATTTCAACCAAAGTGTTTGGTTCCCATCCTATCTGGTTTGCAAATTTCTCTATCTCGGGCCTAGATTTGTGGACATACGAGATATTCTTGTTTTTTATCCCCATCTCTGAAATGATCCCGCATGAATCATAGTGCCATGTGAAACTCATAAAGAATTTCATTTCCTTCAGCAGCCTGTCCGCTTCCTCCCCGACACCTCGATTGTTGCAGATGAAAGACCCAATATGCCCTTTGATTCTGATTTGTTGCTTCTTCTTTAAAGACACAAAATGAATATCATTCGAGTTTATCATCTGCCTTATGTATTCCAAAGAAAAAATTCTGACAGGTAAGTATTTGGGCAATTTATATGGGGCCAACTCGCACCCATAGACTCTGATCTCAATGTGATTTTGGTATAGGTACTAATCACCAATATTTGTATGATCCAAGAGATGTAGGATCCTTTGAACTTTGTCATTAATCCTAGGTTCGGGTCTGCTGCTGAGCATACTCACCACTAGGTGGTAGAATTGATCGATGAACTGCTTGAAACTGAACTATGTGGAGTTGTGTTTGAGCAGGGAATTCCATGTGGTTACTGCCTGGGGTCTACCATCTCCATCCATCTTCTGCATGGAAAAAGAAAATTTTTCCTCTTGAAAGAAAATGAACAGGTATGCCAGTATTGAAGAATACCAAAACATGCCTTCTGTGGTGAAATTGACAAATTTCTCGTGAATATTGTTCGCTAGGAAAGTGCTAAAGTTGAACTGTGTAGTAGGCTTCTCATTGGTGGAGAAAATAGACAAAAATCTCAGAATGGGTTCATCTACCTACTGATCTGAATAATAACCCAACAAGGTGCATAGGGATGTGATAACCTAGTTTCCTTTGGTTGAGAACATGGAGGAAGAATAAGGGGGATTTGTAGTGGGGAGCTGAGCAGATTATGGAAGAAAAATCTCAAATATTTGAGCTCTTTGAGGAAAATTCATCTTCTGGTATAACTCTGTAAGGATTTCAAGGTTAAAGGCTGATGCGGAGTCGGCTCGATATATTTGCATCATTTGGTTGATGGTTTCTGGCGTGATGAGGAAGAGAACTTCCCCAGACGAGGATACGATGGCTCTTTGCTCGGGAATATAGTGGGCTTGGCACTTGAGGGCGAATTCTGGGAAATGGTGAATCTGGAGGAAGAGATACAGGGGTAGGTTGGATTCCCAGAGTCCAATTTCTTCACTCTGGTCCAGGAAGACTTCTTTAAGCCATGATTGAAGGTCTGCGAAGTCAAAATCGCACTTAGTGTCTGCGATTAAGTAGTCTTTGTTGGCCAATGGTATCCTGTCGAGATCGACAGGAGGCGGGAGAAACAAATTCTCCTCTCCTTCTGTTTTTATTTTTATTTTGGCACCATTACTATAACAATACCTACAAAATAAAACAATATTAGTGGGGGCAACTGACTGTAACGGAGAAGAAAACAGGGTAAATTCTCCGGTGCAATGAGTGGGCATATGGTGAAAGAATGAAGTGGTGAGGGTAGTTTTGAGTTAAATGAGTATTCGTTGGGTGCGGGGGACAAGTCATATGGTTAACGAATAAGTTATCTAGTAATAAATGGCCAACAGGTCATTTAAAATGTGAGATGGCAGGTGACAACGACTGAAGGATACGGATGGGTGATGTGGCAGTTATCGATTGGGGGAAAAAATCATGGTGAGGGGACTTGCCACGAGTGAATGAGGGAGAAGGACTGATAGATTTATGGGATGTGAATCTTTTTGAAAGGTGGATGATGACGTCATGAGGTGACGAGGTATTTCAGATAGTAGGAGGCAATGGGACTCGGGACTAGTATATTTATGCCACGTATGGATAGGGGGCCCACTAGAGTAAGATTCCATTCCACCCCCCCCCACTGTTAAAGGTAGATCAGTCAGTGGGGTCCGAAAAATTCCTTGGGCCATCGATCTGCATGCTTTCCTTTGGACTGCAGATCTATGCGCGCTCTTTAACACACATTCTGGACCCCCCCCTCCATTAAAGGCATAACGGATGGGGGGGTCTGGAATCCAATACTGACCGTAGATCTAAGTTCCAAAACTTGGGCCCTCCAGATGCATGCATGCATTATCAGTG
>ML778227.1:621443-635726 GCA_009831015.1 Picea engelmannii
GTGGGGTCCGAAAAATTCCTTGGGCCATCGATCTGCATGCTTTCCTTTGGACTGCAGATCTATGCGCGCTCTTTAACACACATTCTGGACCCCCCCCTCCATTAAAGGCATAACGGATGGGGGGGTCTGGAATCCAATACTGACCGTAGATCTAAGTGCCAAAACTTGGGCCCTCCAGATGCATGCATGCATTATCAGTGATTCCAGACCCCCCCCCCCCTCCGTTAAAGGTAGAACAGTCAGGGGGGTCCGAAAATATTTGTCCAACATATATCTAGGTGCGATCATCTGGGTTGTTGATACATGAGCGGTGCATAAGTGTGGGCGCGAAAGCGTATGCGCCCCGAAAAACTTAGGATAAGAGCATCTCATGGGTTTTTCCCAAGATTTTACATCTTTGCATCACCAAGGGGTTAGGAAAACAACTTTCCGAGAATCCAAAACATGGTCCAACATTGATCATCGAGTTGGTTTTATTTAAATCAAGCAAACTACCCTAAGTTCTAACCTAACTTCCTATGACAATTAGCCCAGATTAAACTGTTGGGCTAAGAACTTACTCTATCCTGGGGCTACCTGACCAAGATTAAACAATCTGGCCAGATTTATTCACTAACTAACCTAGGTCACTTGGCTAAGATTAAACAGTTTAGCCAAGCTTATTCACTATTCCTATCAACATCAATTTAAAATAACTTGGCCATGCTTGAAAGGTATGGACCAAGTCACTGTTATTGCATGGGGCTCTTATTGAAATTATTTTATGCCCTCTTTTCTTTTTCTTTTTCTTTCTTTTCTTTTTTCTTTTTCTTTATTTTCTTTTTTCTTTTTCTTTCTTTTCTCAAATTATTTGCAGAATGAAAAATCATTTGACAAACAAAAACACTAGAGAGATAACATTCCAGTCACCAGTTGATCCTATAAATTATAGGGTGATAACAGTGGCTCCACCTAGGGATGGTACTCTCCTTGTGAAGTGCCAAGAATCCTAATTCCTGATGTTCTGAAACTTCCTCCCTAGTCGCCTTTGTTGCTTGATTGGTTTTGTTTTTGAAAAATGGAAAAAACAGTGGTCAATCGGCTTAGGGCCTTCTCTTCGGGCTTCAACCAACTGACCAAAGTTATTCACTCAGAAACTCACAAGAAAAATAAAAAAAAATGGTTTGTACAATGGAAAGTGTGACTTCATGTCTCTCCTGAGGCGGTGAATAATGTTTCAGCATTCTGCCATTTACAGGTCCTCCTGGCAGATCTGTCTCATCACTGTTGTTTAGCAAGAAAGTGTTATTTCCTCTGAATGCTTGAATCATGTATGGTCCATTATTTTATAATTCAAAGAAGCATCTCTTAAATCTTTATTAAAAAAGGCTATGGGTTGTTCATACCCTTTGTTGTTTTTCTGTAGTAATACCGCTGCAATGGTATGTTCAGAGGTGAAAGAAAAAAGATAGAAATCTTTGGTGAAGTTGGGACTGGTCAAGACTGGGGCCTGCGTGAGTGCGCGTTTGACTTGTTCAAAATACTGCCTGGACTCAGTGTCCCATTTTATTTTTGTGTCATTTTTTAACATGTTTGTGATGTTTCTAAGAAGTTCAGCCAGGTTGGGTATGAATCTTCACAGAAAGTTTATTTTTCCAATAAAAGACTGTAACTCTTTGATGTTTCTTGGGTGTTCTAATTTATGAATGGCCTCAATTCTGCTGGGGTCTATTTCAATTCCATCCTTAGAGATTATGTTCCCTAGCAGTTTACCTTCCTCTAATTCAAAAAGGCTCTTCTTAGGATTTAAATATATCCCAAATTTCCTGCATTTCTCAAAAACTCATCTAAGATGTCGTAAGTGCTCGTCATCAGATTGGGAAAACACAGTTATGACGTCCAGATAGATGACAATAAATTTGTCGAGTTCTTCCACAAAAGCGATGTCCATTGCTCTCTGGAAAGTGGCCCCAGCGTTCATCAACTTGAAAGGCATTTTCACATACATGAAAATACCCCATGGTGTCATGAAAGCAGTTTTGTCTTGGTCATATGGGTGAACAAGAACCTGATTATAACCCGAGAACCCATCTAGTAAAGAGATTCGACTGGATCCGACTACCCTTTGTAATATGTGATCCATTTTTGGCAATGGGTAATTATCCTTCAGAGAGACCTTATTTAGATTTCGGAAATCGATGCAAAGCCTGATTTCTCCGGATTTCTTTCGTGTCGGGAAAAAATTTGAAACCCATTTGGAAAACCATAATGGGACTATGATTTTAGCATCATACATCTTTTTGATTTCTTTTTCTATCAGTGGAAGTAGCTTGGGATTGATTCTCCTAAGTTTCTGTCTGAAAGGTTTTTGATCTTCTTTTATTGGAATCCTATGTTGTATGATGCTGGTGTCATAAGCCTTCAAGTCCTCGTAACCCCAGGCAAAAATCTCTGAATATTCCTTGAAAATCTCAACATATTTGAGTTTCTGCTCAGGGGGTAATGATTTGGAAAGTTTCACCATTCTGGGTTTCTCTTCTATCCCTATATTACAATCTTCTACTTCTTGACCATTGGCTTCAATTTTTGGTTTTTTAGCTACATCATTAAAATCAAATAACTCCTCTAAAGGAACTAAACCCCTTGGTAAAACATTACTTTTCAAATGCAAAATGTCATCTTCTATCTCATCATCACCTAACTCTTCTGAATCTATCTTATTTACACTATCATTTCCAAAATCGGGTCTTTATACATTTTCATCTTCATTTTCTAAATCTATGTTTGTACACTCGAAATCATTTTTACATTGCAGAAAATCTTCAATTTGATCATCATTACCAAATACCTGCTAATATATGATGTTTTCTGGAACAGTTGGTCTGCATTTCACCTCCACTTTGTATGGGTGAGTGGATCGAAAAGGTATCTTGCATGTGGTTGCTGACGTAGCTAACCCGTATGCCAAAATATTTTGTCCCCTAGGCATCACCTGCAAATCAACTTCAGTGAAACATTTAAGGGCATCCAGAATAGCATTCCTATAAGCTCTAAGATGGGGGTGTTTTGCTTCATACTCACCTTTAATTTGCTTGATTATTAATTCGGAATCACCTCTTACCATAATTTGTTTGGCACCAACCTTCTTTAGAAGTTTCAGACCGAGCATCAAGGATTCATACTTGACAATATTGTTAATCCATTGAAAATTTAATTTGTAAGAATGGTTTTCCAAATACCTGGATCTGTGATTGTGCAACCAAACTCCTGCTCCAGCTCCTTCTTTGCTTACAGCTCCATCAAATTCCATGCTTCATAAATCTGCTAGCAAATCTTCAGTTATCACATTTTTCTTTCTTTCTGCCTCAACAATTTCTTGGCCTTCGTTCGGACCGGATGTATCTTCTTCCAGCTGAACGATTTGTTCTCCCGTATCGCCATCGTTGTAGAGGATGAAGGAGTCCAGGTTAGAATGTGCAGAGTACAGAGGATATTTATGTGGTTTTTCTTGGCTGCTAACCATGTACTTCATCATTTTTTTTCTGTATAGTCTTCTCTATTGACCAAAAATTGGGACAGTGGCATATGACATATCCAACTGCAAAATACCTTTCAACTTGCCCCCCCAAGATCGGGACAACAACATACCGTATTTCATGGGAATGTCTACAACCACGACATCCATGACCATGCTTTTTGTGGGAATCTGAACCAGTGCGATACATAGATCTTTGATAAAACCGATACATCTAACTTTACTGGAGTCAAAAGAGTGTAAGTCCTTGTAAGGTATGGTAACTTCAAGTCCCAGTTTTTCCATCACTGCTTTAGGCATCAGATTGTAGGAAGCACCCGAATCTAACATAGCATTATGAAAAATTAGGTCATGTATATTAAGGCTGATGTAAAAAGGAGCGACAGCACCATTATCAGTCTGACCATCCACTTCAGGTCTGAAAAGGAGTTCAGGTTGATCATCTGTAAGGTTTACAGTATCTGAATGATTCGTTGATCCAACAATTAAGGCCTTCATACCTATATCAGGTTCAATGGTCAACGCTTTAATCACCTATGAATGGTAAGCGTCTTTGGTCAACAACTCGGAAAGGGGAATGGGAATTTTTACTTTGGCTAATTCCCCTTCGAGGCTGAAAGGTGTAGGTGCTCTGCTTTGGCTCAGAAATTCTGATTTGTCCACCACAATCTTCTCGCCAGAAGTATTTGGTGGGTTAATTGATGAAACCTCAGACTGTGATGATCTTTTCAGAATGGTAAGGTTCCTTTTTTCTGGTACTTTAGCATTACCCTTCTCAGGGCTCTTCTCGGTAGAAGGCTCATGGGCTTTTTGGGTTTCGACTATCTTCTTTGTTTCGGTCACCTTTTTTGGAGAAATTTTGTCTATCTTTTTACTTCACAGATTATACTGTCGGTGTACCTCCAAAATAGCATTTTCAAATGCCTGTTGTTCGGCGTCTTCAACTTCTTCACTTACCTTTGTTTGATTGAGAAGAAAAAGTTCTTGCTCTTCCTGGGTAAGTAAAATAGCTTTGTTATCGTGAATTCCCATGAGGTTTATGTGAGTATCCTCTAGTTCTTCAATTACTTCCTCTCCTTCATTGGCATGATTTTCTTGTAGGGGAGTTCTGATATGTTGATTAGGACCTCTTTATTCCCTTTGATCCCTAGGATCTCTCTGCCTGATTTGAGGAGGGTTTCTTCTGGAGTTAGGATTTTGAATTTGAGGAGCTGGTGGGTTTTCTCTATGAGGGTTTCTTTCGGATACAGTAAGTCTCTCCATCATTCTTTCCATTTCTCTAGCCAAGGAATCCAATTTGGAATCAGAAGTTGATGTGGAAGGTTCCTCTTTGATTGTGACTCTCCTCTCTATCCTCTATCGTGCCCTTTTTTCCAATAGGTTGGCCTCCACACTTATCGCACTTTTCTGCATGTCCTCCAAGGTGGTGGAGTTTATTTCCCTTAATTGATATAACATATCGGCATCAAAACCATCAGGGAATTTTATCAATGCTAAACCTTATGTAGGTTTAATATCAGCTGGAATTGCATTGTACAGGTTATTGAAACGGGTGCAGTAATCTTGTACTGTCTCACCTTGATTTCTTCTGATGTTTTCGTATTCTGACAAGATTTTGAGAGGGATTTTCTTTACCTCCCATCTATCTAGAAAAATCCTTTGGAACACGGTAAGTTCCAGGACTGAGGTAGCACATAAACCTTTATACCATTTCTTAACATCACCCGTCAAACTTTGGGCAAACAATCTCATTTGAACGTCATCCTCATCTACTTCCTGTAGGTCAAAATAATCATTCATTTTATCAATGTGTTGTTGAGTGTTCAAGGGTCTTGTTCCATCGAACTGTGAAAGTCTCATCTGATAGTCTTGGGGCATAGCATGAACGGGTGCGGCCAACACCAAGGGGGCATATCGGCTGCCATGATAGGTGGAGGGGGTGAGACAATAACCTGGATGATAGATGGAGTAGTGACAGAAGACGAGGATGAGGAGGGGCTAGCTAGCACAGAGTGAGTGGTTTGGGGTTTAGAAGTGGGAGATAGAACTTCAGGAGTCTGGGGTTGCAAGACGCTTGGGTCTAGGATGGTTTTATCCACAAAGTTGTCAGATTTTGTTATGAATAGGCTTTGTTCGAAAAAGATGTCAAAGTCAAGATCCTGAATGGAAACAAGCTCCTTTGGAAGAGAAGGGGACTTCTGAAAGGGATTATGTCTTACTGAACCTTCAGTAATGGTATTTTTCTTGAGTAATTGTTCTGGATTATCTGTTGCTATCACAGGTTTTGGGTCTGGGTGAGATCGAGTATAAGCTATTTTGGGAGCCAGATTTATTTTTTATTTATATATATATATACCTTTTAGTTTTAAAAATCCGAAAATAATATGTACAGGTTTTTAACAACCTCTAAACATTACTTCTTTCTCAGATTTGCAATATTTCAGAAGCAAACTTTTCGTCTAGGGAAAAGAAGATGTGAGGTGAAAATTTGTTCAGTTTTGTACCCAGTGGAGTCACCACTATGTTAATGCTCTGTAAATTTCCTAGAGGTTGTCAAGAAAGAAGAAATCTACGGTAGGTAACTTTATCCAACCACTTCGAAGCTGGGATCTAGCCCTACAAACTTCAGAGAGGGATCTCTTTATATGATTTAGATATGTTTCCAATTTAAAATATTAGGCTAGGTAAAAAGAATGTGTTGGTTTTTTTTGTTGTAGTTTTCATTGGGTTGGCTGAGATAGTTTACACATCCATTGGGCTATGGGGTCTGTATCATGAAATAAGATCTAAACCAAAAATTAAAGAAACCTTTCACAGGGCGAGATGATGTAATAGCTGGATTCTTTTAGTAGCATAAATGAGGAATATCAGAAAAAGGCGAGAATGTCAATTACAACAAAGAAGCAGTTAAGAATTTCTTTATCATAAAATCAGAAGATGAAACACTAAAATCTTTTAAAGTGAGAAACATGGTATACAAAGATAAATCCTCCAACATTCATTACTTTCAAAGATTAGATTTATCAAACAATGTGATAACTAAGCGAGAATAACATTAAACTTAGAAAGAAAAACATCACCAGTGAATACACGCAAGAATCCTGTAAAAATGCCTCTTTGTATTAATGGAAGATCTCTTGAAAAATATTACATTTTGATAGATCGCAGGGCCTAAAGATCAACCTTCAATACTTCGAAAAGTGAAGTATTTATAACCCAAAATTACAAACGATCCTGTCATTAAAGATCAGGACGTGGTAAATCTATTTTTATCCTAACTAACTTAACAATTTACAGAAATCTAGGAACTGTTTGATGATGTGTCGCAACTGCATGTTGTTTTCTGGGTGAACCGTTGGTGAGACCTCTGCACGACCTCATCTAATTGGATAGCTGACTGGGCTGGGACAACTCATCTACTACTTTATCAGGTCAAAAATCTCTTCCCATCGAAGATGACTGGGAACGTTGACTTTGAGTAGCATTCAGTAGACTTCATCCATTTCTATGTACTTGGCGAAAGTAGGCTTGGTGATGAAGATGTACCAGATCTCATGCCGAATGCTGATATCCAACTGAAGTGCATCTACGAATGCCTTGCCAGTGATGCTACGCTCACTCCTGAGAGTGGAACTACACTCAATGGAATGACTTCCATGGGTTTCAACTTTTCTTTCTCTTTCACTAGCTTCTCCATCTCAGCTTCCATTTCCTTTAGTTGTGCATTCTGCTCCATGATTAACTTAAGAATCTCATATTTTTATCCTTTTGTCTCTGCTATTTCCTTTGCCTGTGAGTCTACTGTTGGGGGAAACTTCAATTGTTTTCTCAAATACACTATGTCGGCATTTTTCTTCTTGATCATCTCCTTGACTGCTTTCACATTCGAGGGGTCGTACCCGATCTTGAGGACTAGTTCCTCCAACATCTTGATCCTGTTATCCTTGGCAAAGGATGATATTTTCTCCAGCTTCAACTGTGTCTGGACATTGTTCAGAGACACTTGTAACTTGGAGGCAGTAGTGGAAGCATGTGCCAGTGTGGAGAAAACCATTTCTCCCGTCTGCCTGTGCAGATCCATTTGATCAACGGGATGCACGTCCTTAGTCTGGAATTCAAAAGTGGCCCTTTTGTAATCGGTGATTACCTTAGGGTCTAGTACATGTGCTTGAAGGAATGTCATGTTCATTCTTCCCTTATCTATGTTGAATGTCGATAGCAGCCTGTGTTGTGCAGACGACGTCTGCTTCTAGAGGTGGGCGTATGTGTTGTTGGTCAGAGTTTGATTCTTTTTCTTGATCAAGTCATATTTCTCAAAAATACTCAGCTTCACACCTGTCTTGCCTGGCTGGTTGATCGGTGGAGTATCTGTAGGATTCTTTGGTAACATTGTGGTTATAATCTGCTTGCCGCTTGTATTGAGGAGTGACTGATCAACCTCTGTCATTGTGGTGGATGGAATTTCCTTTTCTCCAAATGGGCTAGGACTTGGATTGGTTTTTGGCCTCTTGGTATGTAGTCAAAATTCTTCTAATGACACTTCAGTGACCGGAGGTGACAGGTCCTACCTAGGCCTTTTCTCCTTTGGAGCCTGTGGTGTGGTTATCTGTGATACAGTGACCAGGGGGTCCTGTTGTTCTTTTTCAACCAAAGTGTTTGGTTCCCATCCTGTCTGGTTTGAAAATTTATCTATCTCGGGCCTAGATTCGTGGACATACGTGATATTCTTGTTTTTTATACTCATCTCTGAAATGATCCCGCATGGATCGTAGTGCCATGTGAAAATCACAAAGAATTTCATTTCCTTCAGCAACCTGTCTGCTTCCTCCCCGACCCCTCGATTGTTGCAGATGAAAGACCCAATATGCCCTTTGATTCTGAGTTGTTTCTTCTTCTTTAAAGACACAAAATGAATATCATCTGAGTTTATCATCTGCCTTATGTATTCTAGAGAAAACATTCTGACAGGTAAGTATTTGGGCAATTTATATGGGGCCAACTCGCACCCATAGACTCTGATCTCAGTGTGATTTTGGTACAGGTACCAATCACCAGTCTTTGTATGATCTGAGAGATGTAGGATCCTCTGAACTTTGTCATTAATCCTGGGTTCGGGTCTGCCGTTGAGCATACTCACCACTGGGTGGTAGAATTGATCGATGAACTGCTTGAAACTAAATTTCGTGGAGTTGTGTATGAGCAGGGAAGTCCATGCGGTTACTTCCTGGGGTCTTCCATCTCCGTCCATATTCTGCATGGAAAAAGAAAATTTGTCTACTTGGAAGAAAACGAACAGGTATGCCAGTATTGAAGAATACAGGAACATGCCTTCTGTGGCGAAATTGACAAATTTCTCGTGAATATTGTTCACCAGGAACGTGTTGAAGTCAAACTCTGTAGTAGGCTTCTCATCGGTGGAGAAAATAGACAATAATCCCAGAATGGGTTCATCTACCCACTGATCTGAATAATAACCCAACAAGACACATAGGGACGTGATAACCTAGTTTCCTTTGGTTGAGAACATGGAGGAAGGATAAGGAGGATTTGTAGCAGGGAGTTGAGCAGATTGTGGAAGAAAAAGCTCAAATATTTGAGCTCTTTGAGAAAAAATCATCTTCTGGTATAACTCTGTAAGGATTTCAAGGTTAAAGGGTGTTGCAGAGTCGGCTCGGGATATTTGCATCATTTGGTCGATGGTTTCTGGCATGATGAGGAAGAGAACTTTCCCAGACAAGGATACGATGGCTCTTTTCTCGGGAATATAGTGGGCTTGGCACTTGAGGGCAAATTCTGGGAAATGGTGAATCTGGAGTAAGAGATACAGGGGTAGGTTGGACTCCCAGAGTCCAATTTTGTCACTCTGGTCCAGGAAAACTTATTTAAGCCATGATTGAAGGTCTTTGAAGTCAAAATCGCACTTAGTGTCTGCGATTAAGTAGTCTTTGTCGGCCAGTGGTATCTTGTCGAGATCAACAGGAGGCAGGAGAAACAGATTCTCCTCTCCTTCTGTTTGTTTTGATTTTGGTGCCATTACTGTAACAATACCTGCAAAATAAAACAATATTAGCGGGGGCGACTGACTGTAACAGAGAAGAAAATGGGGTAAATTCTCTAGTGCGATGAGTGGGCAGATGGTGAAAGAATGAAGTGGTGAGGGTAGTTTTGAGTTAAACGGGTATCCGTTGGGCACGGGGGACAGGTCAGCTGGTTAATGGATAAGTTATATAGTAATAAATGGCCAACGATCAGTTTAGAATGTGATATGGCAGGTGACAACGATTGAAGGATATGGTTGGGTGATGTGGCGGTTATCGATTGGGGGAAAAAATCATGGTGAGGGGACTTGCCACGAGTGAATGAGGGAGAAGGACTGACAGAGATATGGGATGTGACTCTTTTGGAAAGGTGGATGATGACATCATGAGGTGACGAGGTATGTCAGACAGTAGGAGGCGGTGGGACTCGGGACTAGTAGATTTATGCCACGTATGGATAGGGGGCCCGCCAGAGTAAGATTCCATTCCGGACCCCCCCCCACCACCGTTAAAGGTAGATCAGTTGGGGCAGTCCAAAAAATGCCTTGGGCCATCGATCTGCATGCTTTCCTTTGGACCAAATATCTGTGTGCACTCTTTAACACACATTCCGGACCCCCCCCCCTCCATTAAAGGCAGAACGAATGGGGGGGTCCAGAATCCAATACTGACCGTAGATCTAAGCATTGAAACTTGGGTTGTCCAGATGCGTGCATGCATTATCAACGATTCTAGACCCCACCCCCCCTTCGTTAAAGGTAGAATGGTCGGGGGGGTCTAGAAAGATTTGTCCACCGTAGATCTAGGCGCGATCATCTGGGCCGTTGATACATGAGGGGTGCATAAGTGTGGGCGTGAAAGTGTATGCACCCCGAAAAAATTAGGATAAGAGCATCTCATGGGTTTTTCCCAAGCTTTTACATCTTTACATCACCAAGGGGTTAGGAAAACAACTTTCCGAGCATACAAAACATGGTCCAACATTTATCATCAACTTGGTTTTATTTAAATCAAGCAAACTACCCTAAGTTCTAACCTAACTTCCTATGAAAATTAGGCCAGATTAAACTATTGGGCTAAGAACTTACTCTATCCTGGGGCTACCTGACCAAGATTAAACAGTCTGGCCAGATTTATTCACTAACTAACCTAGGTCACTTGGCTAAGATTAAACAGTTTAGCCAAGCTTATTCACTATTCCTATCAACATCAATTTAAAAGAACTTGGCCATGCTTGAAAGGTATGGACCAAGTCACTGTTATTGCATGGGGCTCTTATTGAAATTCTTTTATGCCCTCTTTTCTTTTTCTTTTTCTTTCTTTTTTCTTTTCTTTTTCTTTCTTTTATTTTTTATTTTTCTTTCTTTTCTCAAATTATTTGCAGAATGAAAAATCATTTGACAAACAAAAACACTAGAGAGATAACATTCCAATCACCAGTTGATCCTATAAATTATAGGGTGATAACATAGTGTACTTGATTGGCAGCCATGCTTAGTTTATCTCGAGCATGGGTATGCCCGCCTCAGAGAGATTATCATTATTTTTTGCAGATGGCACTCTCACAAACACTCGTCTTGGGCTCACTCAACTTCGTGCCTTCCCATTGTGTAAATATATTGTAATGTATTTCATCCATCAATTGCTCTACTAACCTCACACATTAGGGGGCATCTGTTATTGTCCAAAAATTCCTTATTTGTGCATACAAGACATTAGCCTTTCCACTTACATACTTTGTCAAAATATTATTGACGCTTCCTCTTAAAAAACCATTTTTTGAATAGTGGATGTGCCTTGTTGCACTAATAGCCCACGTACACATGCATGTTGCATGATATTAAGCCTATTTACATATGCGAGTTGCATGCTATTCAGCCCGCATTTACCTCCAAAAGTTGCAAAAAATATAAAATTGCACGGAATTTGGTGGAGTTTACGGTCTATAGAAAGTTTCCTAACCATTTTACCCCTTATAGCCCGTCCCTAAACTGAATAACCATATTTTTCTCATATAAAAATAGTTCTTGGGGTGTCATTAAAAGGACAAGATAGAGAATAAGAAAACTCTGCTAAAATCCCTTCCCCTTCTTAGCCCAGGTTTCGCATCCTATTCTGATTTTTTCCCTCAGCCTTCCCCTCTAGTGCTTTATCCTTATGCAACCCTTACTCCTTCCCTAAGTTATAATTTGGTTGTGAGAAGCTAACGTGGGATTGATGCACTTGGAGCCACAATAGAGGAGCTAGGACCCGGTTCATGGAGCGATTGCCAACAAAGATTGTAATAATTTTATCTTAAAATCGAATAAAAGAGTTCATTCTTGTCCCAAAACACTATGTCTACATGATTTTGTTGATTTGTGCATTTATATTTATGTCTAAACTTTTAAAGTGATTAGTAGAGATAACATATGTTATTACATTGTATTCCTAACCTTTTGCAAGTCATCTTTGGGAGGAGACCATTAATCTAGGAAGCAACAACAAGTAAAAGAGGTCGACACGAACCACAAGGACTAAATGTGTATTCATTAATTCTCTTTCCTTTCTTTCGCATCACTTAGTTTAGTTGGTTTTGGGGTAGTTTAAGGGTAGAACTATATTTTAAGGGAATTAGTGCTTTTCCTTTACCTTTGACCCATTATAGGGGTATTTTCCCTGTAGCACCTGGTAGTCAACACTAGTCCACAATTCTATCTTTCATGTCTCTTCTACAAATATTTGAAAGCATAATTTCCATTCCTTATATTTTTATGGTGAGTATGATGATAGGGAAAATATTTTTGTGTTGGCTAGTCAGAGGAAGTTATCTTAGGGTCAGGTTCACTTATAGAAGTAGAACAACCTAACATATCAACAACAATGTCATTTGTAATAGCATGTTCAAATTCTGGAATTTGAGGAATAGGAAATCCATCAATATGTTCAGCACAATCAACAGTAGGTTGCTCTTCTAGAAAATAAGTCTGAACTCCACCTACAAAAAATCAAACTTCCTTGGTTGTAGCAAGGCCAGGTGTAGGCGGGGAGGCAATAACAACATCATATCAAAGACCAATATTAATGAATGGAGACTTGTTGGGAGGCCTCTTAGGCCCTTGTAATAGTCATCACACATTATACACTAAGTAAATGCATGAATATATATGTAATAAAGGATAATTTAATAACACATTTGATAAGATAACCTAACTAAGGATTAGTTGGAATGGGTACAACCTCTCCAACCATCTCTCTTATGTATATATACTCATGAAGATGTAATAAAAAGGAGGTCGATTAACCTTCCCGCAAATACTTCTTGATTATAGTGTGTGTGATTGATGTGTTTTCCTTATTGTAGTCTTTTCTTGAATGCCTGCAACCTAGAATATTACAATAGTGGTGTTGTCACCTCCTTCATTTGGATGGGTGACAGTAGAAATGAATGAGGGTGATTTCAATCTAGAGGACATGGAGAGATAAGAATATATGCAAATTTCTCATTCGTCGAAGAAAATATGCAAATTGCTTGTCAATTTTTGCTCGCGTGAAAAATATGGAGAAATAAGAAGAGATCGATTGTTGCTTGTGGATGTATTGCAGATGCTTGTGAAATGAAAAATCTACACAATAAACCAAAACATTCATGATATAAAGAAATATTGCATGGACTATGCTTCCCAAGAAGGATACAAGCAAATATGTTTCCCCTATAATGATTAAAGAAGATTTTTCTTCTTGTGGAGGTAATGCAAAGTGTATGTGAGCATTCTAGAACAAAGAAACTCCATCCCAAGTAAAAAATGAGGTGAAGATAAAATTTGTCAATGCACTCCTATGATGAAATCATGTTGATCAAGTGAATAAAGGTCGCACATAATGTATTCATGTCGATTGAAAACACTCCACCTCCTCACTTTGACCGAGGAGGTTGTTGATGAAAAAAATATTTCAACAAAGAACTTCATGGTTGTCTAGGAACTAGAGCCAGTGAAGACGCTAGTTTTGATACATCGACCGAAGATATTGTTTGAGGATTTTTTAATCATATTGTAACACCCTGTTTCCCCCAGTTTGTAAAAATAACTGGACTGGCCCAGAACTGTGGCAAACTCAGAAATGTGAATATGTGATGTGAATGGACCTTGTGGAAAAGGTCGATGAATTTGAATAACATTATGAATTTATATTGCAGGACTGCTGAGAGGGGATGTGCTGAAAAAGAGACCACGATGGCTGCAGAAAGGCGGTGGAAGGCACCTAGAAAGGTGGCGTTAAATTCCACTGAGAATCAATATCGTATTTGGACTCCACTGGCTCGGAGAACCAAAAGCGTCTCACTGGCCCCGAATTAAATGTCTCACAGGCTGGCAGTGTTGTTGGTAAAAACACCCTACGGACTAGCAAACTAGGGTCAGACTCGCATGCAGATTTTGACCGAAAAGAAACTAATTTTTTACCTACAACCCAAGATTTAAACCCCTTTTTCACAGTAAATGCATGGAAAAGGACCACTAACCTTATTACCGGTGTTTGATGTAGATCCTTCGTTACTTTTCAATTACTTGCTTGTGCTGATCCTTCCACAGATAACCTGCACTCAAGAGAAACAACAACTATGCATGCATGCTACTTCTATACTCAAGGGTTAGAAATCAAGCATAAATTAATCAAACCATAGACAATTCATGCATTGGGATGGGAAAAGTATTATTTTTATTACTGAAAGTGAATCAACTTACAACAAAG
>ML778227.1:675799-703134 GCA_009831015.1 Picea engelmannii
TCAACAGCCTAAGTACATTAATTTACATTCAATACAAATTAAAAATGAGGCTGCGCCTCCCTTTCAGCCCTGAATGAGTGCACGCTGACGTGGCTGACTGGCTGGCATGGAGAGATGCTCCTGCATCACTATCACATGCCTTGACCAAGCATGTACCAAACCATCAACTTGTACCATGCCAATAATCAACCATGCACCATAACCTGTACCAAATGCCTCAACCATCAACCATGTACATCAACACCATACTAAGTACCAATCTTGTATCATACCATGTATCAACCATGTACATCAACACCTGTACTAGCAATGTATCTCAACCATATACCATATCACTCAATCATGCCATACACCATGTACCATAGGATATATCAAGTAAGTAGTATCAATGGTGTACCTCAACCAAGTACCACATCACCAAGAGATGTATCTCATACATATGTTAATAAAAATATGTGCCTCTAACAATGAATCATAACATCCATGTGCCAAGTACCAATAATATGTATCAATCATGTATCGATATCAAATCAACCATATGAAACCATGTCCCATGTACCACAAGGGTTCCAAGACATGCCTTAAGCATGTGTCATACCATCCATGAAACAAGCCTCAAACAAACACATGTAAAACATACCTTTATTCATGAAGAGGACCTGGTGCATATAATCTCAGACCAACAAATCTTCCTCAACTTCAGAATCAACAAGATGGCACCTTCTTCAAGCCTTTCCAAACGCGTCTATTACTTCCTCCACTATGACTCATGGATGTCTGCTAATTTCTCCACTGTGGCCCATGGATGTCCACTACTTTATCCACTATGACTCACGGATACCCGCTACTTTCTCCACTGTGACCCACAGATGTCCGCTACTTTGTCCATTGTAACCTATAGATGTCCTCTACTTTGTACATTGTGACCCACGGATAAATTCATAAACTAGGGTTACTCGTGTTTGTTGCAACTCCAAGACTTTCACCTTTGACCTTCCTTTTCTACCTCGAAAAAATGTCGTCACAAACTAGCCAAAAGATCACAATACTAGACCATAACATTTACAAGATAGATATTCAATTGTAAGTGTGTGTGTGTACTTGTGAATGACTCCTTGAGGTGTTTATACACTTTTTCTTGGTAACTCCTCTCCTCAATTTAGGGCTTCTGGGGTTTTCTTGTTACAACAACTTTACCCTTTGACTAAGAGTTGTAACCAACTAGGGGCTTCTTGACCACTCTTCGGGGATTCCAACTTTACAAGGTCATATCTCCCTAACTGTGAGGAATCACATGGCATTGCACATATCACAAGAAGTGACATGACTCGTACTATCCATATATGATATTCTTACCTAAAATTTCACTATCCTTCATGTCCATATTCCTTAATCAACTTCAGGTCTCGGAGCTACAATAGACTACATCAAATGTACCCAAATAAATCACCATTAATCTCGAACATACAAATTTCAATCAACTTTCCAACATCTATGGACATCTCCAAGGGTTGACATCAATATCTAAGGGTTTAAATCAATCTCCAAGGGTTGACATCACTGACATCCAACTGTCCAATAATCTCCCCCTTTGGCATTTTGGCATTGATGGAAACACCAACATTAATGGAAACACTCATTCTCATGCTCCCCTTGTGATCATCGCTCCTCATCAATGTTTCTATCTCTCCCCCTTTGATATCAATGGAAAATGGTATTTCCTCTTGGGGTTTCTCCCCCTATCTTCATGCCTTTGTTATTTCTCTTCTTCTTTGACCAAAGGTTAACTCTCCCTATCGATATGTCTTCTCCTATAACTGTACTTGTTGTAATCAATCATGTGTAAAATAATATCTCCCCCTGTGGGTATGGCTCCCTATTTGTATGCTACTAATCTTCATTTCTGGATCTCTCTCTCTGATGATTTTTCTTCCCTTTACTTTTATGTAAGATGTAGATCAATGTAGGGCTACCTATATATGTTTCGTTTCCTCTCTTCCAGTGTTGTTTATTTTCCATTCGTTCTTCCTCTTGAATTTCAATGACATATATAAAAATCATTCAAAATTTGATTTCTTCATTTACTTGTCATGTTCACTTAACCATACTATTCAACAATGTCCTTCTGATGATATAGCTTATGCTGACGGTTTCTCTTTCCATGTTTTGTTATGCCCTTTCACTACTTTTCCCTTTTTTGACTACCTAATTCCACTTATTCCAATTGTATATATGTTTTTATGCATCTGAACGATGTTTCATGTACCTTCTAAGCATCTCATGAATCCATCTTTGTCTACAATCACGAGCTATGTTTCCATAGTTATGTAATTTGTAACATTCAATGTTATGTGGGGCCACATAAGCATTTCTTGCTTAAACATTTCTTCCATAAGCCCTGCAATGTACAACCTTATGTCCAAAGTTAGTACAATAAAAAAATGACCATAAAAGAAATTTATATACTCGGGAGTGAATGATCTTATTTGTGGTGTAGTCCTTATGAATTCCTACCTTGGCTAATCATGATCTTCTCTTCTGTGGATTCCTTCATTATGGTTGAATATTCTTTGTTGCCTAAATGTGGTAGGTCTCATTGAAGATGAATATCTATTATACTCATTCTTCTTTGATTCTTGTTGACCATGATTCCTTCCTTTAAGTACTTATGCATAACTCTTACTCTTCTCTTGATTCTTCTTTTCTAGAAACTTGGAGGGATTTTCTTCAACATTCTCTACGGATGATTTGGATGTTTCTCTCTCTTAAATATTCATGCTGAGCTTTACGAATTTGACTCTCAATGTGACAACTTATTCTTCAAGATTCTCTACCTATTATTCTTTTTTCATCGTCTGAGTCTTCATGACTTCTTCCATCCTCTTTGCTTCTTCAAGTTGGATCTTCAAGGAGATGATTTCTTTTCCAAGTCTTCTCTCTTCTTGACCAAATTCTGCTTCAATCTTATTTAAGTTGTTAGTTCTTTCTTTAATATGATCTATCAATATCTTCTCTCTCTTTTCTGCTTCTTCCTTTTCTACTGATATCTTGATTTCCAAACATTGCTTTTGATCCTTGAGAGTTTCTTCAATCCTTCTGGATTCTTCTAGTTGATCCTTTAACATCATGATCATCTACTTGGCTTCTTTGGATTTGGCATTCTAAGATTCTTCTTTATTCAACATCTGATCTCTCATGACTTCTTCTATCTGCTTTGCTTCTTCAAGTTGGATCTTCAATGTGATTATTTCATCTTCAAGTTCTCTTTCTTGTTGACTGAAATCTACATCATGATTATTTTCTTCTCAGTCTCAGGATTGTCTTCTATTTCATTTGGGATTTGTGTCTCATTACTTTCAATCTTCAAATAAGGGAATTCAATTTCAATATGTTCATGCTCTTCACAATTAAAACAAAAATACTCACTTATGTAGGCTTGTTCATCATCTGATTTTTCATATGCATCATCTTTGGCATTTTTTGACTCTATTATGGGAGAAGAATAGATATTATGTAGCTTATCCCAGATTTCTTTAGCTGATGAACAGTTTCCCACTTTGTCCTTTGTTGAATCACATAGTCCTTCCATGATTAAATCCATTGATATTTTGGTGTTCCTCTTTAATTCCTTCTTTGTTGCAGTCTTTGTTTTCTTTGAACCATTATATCCTGTAACAATTGAATACCAAATATCGTATCATTGTTCCTGCAAAAATGTTTTCATCTTTCTGCTCCATGACTCATAGTCCAAACCATTCTTACCATTGAACATTGTTAGTCCATTCATACTGTGCTCCATGATCTACCTTCCAGTGGTTAAACTGTTTCCTAAAGGAACCTTTCTTCGATACCAATTGTTGGAATACTAAGAGGAGGAGATGAATCAGTATGAGCACTTTATACCACTTTTAACCACAATATATATTCTTTCACTTTATCAACAATTTTCAACAACATAGCATCAATGTATCATCTATGAGTGCATTCAATATATCATGAACATATAATCATAAAAAACATCACATCAAATAAACAATACACCAGTTTTTACATGGAAACCCAAATGGGAGAAAACCATAGAATTATTTCTTATATATATCAAGAAGTCATTCATAGGAAGCACCAACTTCCAAATTCTCCAGTTTCAATTGGAAGGAGGCTACAACCCCCTATTTACATGCTCCAAATTGAAGGAAACTACAACTCCCTAAATTCTATGGCTCCAACTAGAAGGAGGCTACAACCTCTTGATTCTCAAGATCCAATCTGAAGGAATCTCCAACTCCTTGATTCTCTAGCACCAACCGGAAGGAAGATACAACCCCCTGTCCTTGCCCCATCCTTCCACCCTAAAATATAAGTGTATACCAATTGTCACCACCAAAATCATTTCCACTGTCACTCCCACTTCCACTGTCATTGTCACTATCATTATCAATGTCACAGCCTCTGTCACATCAACTTGTAACCTGTCACTGTATCTAATTTGTCATTGTATCTAACCAGTCACATCAACCTATAACTAATCAACCTGTCCAACATATCATTGTCATTGATACACAACCAGATCCTCTCACATGGATGATATACCAAGGACATCTCTCAAATATATGTCCAACATCACTAACACATGCCTCAACCAAGCATGTACCAAACCATCAACCTGTACCATGCCAATAATCAGCCATGCACCATAACCTATACCAAATGCCTCAACCATCAACCATGTACATCAACACCATTCCAAGTACCAATCTTGTATCATACCATGTATCAACCATGTATATCAACACATGTACCATACCATGTACCAAAAATGTATCTCAACCATATGCCATATCACTAAATCATGCCATACATCATTTACCATAGGATATATCAAGAAATTACTATCAATGGTGTACCTCAACCAAGTACTAACATCACCAAGAGATGTATCTCATACATTTGTCAATACAAATATGTGCCTCTAACAATGAACCATAAAATCCATGTACCAAGTACCAAGAATATCTATCAAGCATGTATCAATATCACCTCAACCATATGAAACCATGTACCACAAGGGTTCCAATACATGCCTTAATCATGTGCCATACCATCCAAGAAACAAGCCTCAAACAAACACATGTAAAACATACCTTTACTCATGAAGAGGACCTGGTGCATATCATCTTAAACCAACAAACCTTCCTCAACTTCAGAATCAACAATATGGCACCTTCTTCAAGCCTTTTCAAAATCATTTTCTACTTGATCCATTGTGACCCGTAGATGTCCACTAATTTCTCCACTATGACCTGCAGATGTCTACTACTTTCTCCACTATGACTCGTAGATATCTGCTACTTTCTCCACTTTGACCCATGAATGTTCACTACTTTGTCCAATGTGACCTGTAGATGTCCACTACTTTGTACAATGTGACCCATGGATAACTTCAGAAACTAGGGTTACTTATGTTTACTGCAACTCCCAGACTGTCACAAACTAACCAAAATATCACAATACTAGACCATAACATTCATAAGATAGATATTCAATTGTAAGTGTGTGTGTACTTGTGAATGACTCCTTGAGGTGTTTATATACTTTTTATAGGTAACTCCTCTCCTTAATTTAGGGATTCTAGGGTTTTCTTGTTACAAAAACTTTACCGTTTGACTAAGACATGTAACCAACTAGGGGATTCTTGACCACTCTTCGAGGCTTCCAACTTTACAAGGCCATATCTCTCTAATTGTGAGGAACCACTTGGAATTCCACATATCACCGAAAACGACATGATGTTTACTATCAATCTATGATATTATTATCTACAATTTCACTATCATTAATGTCCATATTCCTTAATCAACTTTGAGTTCTTGGGATACATGTAGACTATATCAAATGTACCCAAATAACTCACCATCAATCTCGATCACACAAATTTCAATCAATTGTCTAACATATATGGACCTCTCCAAGGGTGGAAATCAATATCCAATATCACTCTCCAAGGGTTGACATCAATGACAACCAATTGTCCAAACCAACTGTCCAGCATGACCATGTTCATGTAATAGTGTGAACACAATAAACGTGAGAAGGATTTATGGTAGGTGGAACCTTCTAGAAAGTTCTTTGATACCAAATGTTAAGTACTTGAGTGGATATAAAAGTATATATCTCAACTAGAATAAAACAAACCATTCACAAAATATTCAATACAAGAATGTAGAAAAAAACCTTGGGGCAGGGTAACACCATATATTTCTTATTGAAGGCATGCACTTCTCAAGAAATACTTGCTTGTTACAATACAAATATACTTCACTATGATTATTACATTTCTCATCCCTGTCTTACATAATATTGATTCAGTGTAATGTTCCTGACTTGGCTAGTCTAGGAAACATTGCTAATGTGTGTGTAGGATCAAAGGTTTATAGCATATAAATGATCATACAAATAATAAACGCGACAAATGAATGCAAATTTTGTATTATGATATCTCTATGGATTACAAAATGGTTGAATGCGGCTAAATAAACTGACAATAATCGACTAGATCAACAGACAAAGAATATTAGCCAGAATAATAATAAGCAACTAAAAGATAATACCCGGAATATGGGAGCATTGTGGAATCAATGGATCTGTTGGGACTATGGAAGCTCTAACGGTAACTGCTAGAAGTATGGAACGTTCACCCTGGGAGCTATACTTCTCAGAATGGCCTGGAAATTGTCCCAAATGATGTGCCTTGCTTTATTCCTTGGTACTGGTATCTGTCGGACCCCTCTGTTGATGAATATGGACCCTGGATGGATACCTCTGGGGGAATGCACCCCTCTTCTTCTGGAAAAATGTTCCCTAGTGATTCCACCATTGGAATTAGACAAGATATATCTCAAAATGACTACCTTGGTCTACTGGGAAATGGGTCGGAAGGGTTTCCCTGAATATGTCTCGATGCTCACTCTGGAACCCCAAATGTATCTGCCAAAAGTGTCGCACGTCCAAGTCTGGAAAATGCACCCCAGATAATTCCTCCATCATAATCTAATGAGGAAATAGGAAAAATATTCTCCTTGCCCTCCTCTCAAATGGGTCGGAGGGAAATCTCTAAATTCTCCCTGGATGGGACAAGTCAACTAAAAACCCTCTCAGAATTTGCGCCCTCACTCTGGATGAATACGCCCTTACTGCTGAACACTGAGTAACTGCTGCTGAAGGATGATGGAAGACCTGTGTGATCTTCTCGATAACTAGGGTGTGTCTCTCAACACCAAAATCAGCCAACTGGTGTCTTCCTCCTGGAATCCACTAAACTATCTCTCCTGAGATGCACCTCTCTCCTCAATGACAAGTCATAATCTGCATAATGTTGAATTAGTTCGCTGACCCTTCCTTTATAGATTTACAAAACCCTAAATCATTGTTGAAACCCTAATTCACTATTGACTTCCAAAACCCTAAATCACTATTGAAACCCTAATTCACTGTTGACTTCTATTTTTATCTCATAATGAATTAAAAGCGCTTTTAACCCTTTTTAGCTCAATGCCACTCTCTGAATATAACACCGATGAATGAAGTGACACTGTTTACCCCTTTTTGGCCCTGGCTATAGTCTAACGGGGTGGTTTATACCATTAATCCTCCTCTCTGGAGCTCCTATTTGGAAAGGGACATTACAATACTCCCTTCCCAAAATTGCTTGTCCTGAAGCAATACCAGTCCAGGGTGTTGCAACACCTGCTCGCTCTCCCAAGTAGCGTCCTCTTCTAGAAGCCCTCTCCATCTGATCAAACAATCTCTGATGACCCTGCTCCTTAGTTTCCACTCCCGAAAATCTAAAACCTCCTCTGAAACTAACTCCAACTGTCCCTCCTCATCCAATGGGAGAATCTCCTCTGATGTGCTAATGAATTATCCTACTACCTTTTTTAGGCAAGACATGTGGAACACGTTATGAATATTTCTCCCCTCTGGAAGCTCTAGCTCATAAGAAACCTCACCTACTCGGCACATGATCCTATAAGGACCATAAAATCTGGGCTTGAGCTTCTTGGCCCCACTCTTCTTCAGAGATGACTATTTGTAGGGTTGGAGTCTCAAGAAAACCAAATCTCCAACCTCAAAATTGCGCTCTACCCTGTGCATGTCCTCACTTATCTTCTGTCAGTTTTGGGCCATCCGCAGGTTCTCTTTCAAAAAATTGGGAATCTCTTGACTCTCTATGATCCAATCCTTGGCCTTGGGAGCTTTTCTCTCCCTAAATACCAAGTATACCAAAGTGGGAGCATCATATCCGTACAATTCTCAGAAGGGTGTCATACCAATGGACATGTGGAAGGTGGTGTTGTAGCAATGTTCTCCTAAATGTAACCACTTTACCCACATTCTTTGTTGTCCTCCTACATAGTTCCTCAAATACCCTTCAACCCACTTGTTGACAATCTCATTCTGCCCATCTGTCTGAGGGTGATAGCTAGTGCTATGTGTCAACTCTGTCCCCACCAACCGAAACAACTCTCTCCAAAATGTCCCTATGAACCGACTGTCCCTGTCATTGACGATGTTCTTCAGCAACCCATGAAGTCTGAAGACCTCCTTGAAGAAAATCTCAGCTACCTGAACTACGTTGTACTATTTTGGTATGGCATATAAGTGAGAAAACTTGGTCAATCTGTAGACCACTACATAGATACAGTCCTTACCCTAAACCTTGGGTAGACCTGTGATGAAGTCCATAGATATACTCTCCCATTTTTGCTCTAGAATGGGGAGTGGCTGAAGTAGCCCTACTAGAAGATAATTCTCTGACTTGTTCTGCTAAAAAGTCACACACTCATTGGCGTGTCTCATAACATCCTGTGTGAGGCCCTTCCATGAGAACCTCTCTCTGATCTGTCTATAGGTTTTGAAAAACCCCTGATGGCCTGTTAGAGGTGAATCATGAACTGCGATGAGGATATTCTTCTTGAGAACTGAATCTGGCACCAAGTAGAATCCTTGTAAAATATGACATCGTTAATGACCCTATACCAATCATCCTATATCTGCCCATACATCACCTTACAAGAGAAATTGTTCTTGGAATATTCCACTAATAAGTGGGATTTCCAATCTGTTGAAATCTCCATCAAAGAACATGTTGCGGGTCTCCTTGATAGTGCATCAGCCACAATGTTCTTCTTCCCCTTAACATACTATATGTCAAAGTAGAATGCATGTACCTTTGTCACCCATTTTTTTTGGCGCTCATTTGTCACCCATGTACCTGTACCCCCTGTGAACTGATCATGTGGCCCAAGTAAAGAAGATTTGTCATACCGAACTCACACTTAGACTCTTTGGCATATAATGATTGTGCCTCCATGATGCTCAATACCTCATCCAGGTGCCTCATATTCTCTTTGCACGACCGGCTATAGATCAAGATGTCATTGAAGAAAAACAAGACTGATTTCCTTAACTAATCCCTGAATATATGGTTCATGCAAGACTGGAATGTAGCGAGTGCATTGGTTAGCCCAAATGGCATAACTAGGAACTCGAAGTGTCTAAAATGAGATCGAAATGTCATCTTCTCTATGTCCTTCTCTCGGATGCTAATCTGATGATATCCAAAGCGTAGATCAATTTTTGAGAAGAAAACTGCCCCATGAAGTTCATCCATCAACTTGTCAATGCATGGGATAGGGTATCGATTCTTGATGGTTTTCTTGTTCAAGGCTCGGTAATCAATGCACATCCTCATGGTGCCATCCTTCTTCAGAACTAAGACAACTTAAGAAGCAAATGGGTTGTTTCTTGGTTTGATGTGTCCCATCGCCAACAATTCCTTGATTTCCTTCTCTATATCATCCTTGAACCTCCTAGGATGACGATAGGGGGGGGTGATCATAGGTTTTTCCCCCTCATCCAAATCAATGGTGTGCTCAAATCCCCTGTTAGGTGGTCTCCCTGGTGGAATTGCCTCAAATACCTGCTGATGTCATCCCAAAAAATTCTTGATCTTCGTATGGTACTATTGTCAACCTTCTAAATCCTTCTGAGTAGTGATCAAGCATTATGCGGCATATGCTACCTCCCCGTGTCTGAATATCCTCTCCATCCTGTTGGTTGAAACTGTCCTGAGTGCTCCTTTCGACATACCTCTTAGAACAACCTTCTTCCCATCCTGATCTCTGAATCCCATTTCCAAGGTTTGGTAGTTGGTGGTGATTTTTCCCAAGGTAATCATCCACTGAACTCTTAACAGCACATCTGTGTCTGATAGGTCAACCACATAAAATGTGTCTCTCACTGTGTAGTTGCCTAACTTCATCTCTAACTTTGGAACTCTGTCTAGACACTCCACTGTGTGGCCATCTGCTACTGCAACATCAAACCCCTCAAACTCCTATGTCTAAAGTGCCTGCCTCGATACTAGTGAAGTGTCGATGAAGTTGTGGGTGGCCCCACCATCTATCAGGGTGATTTATTGTTGCCCTTGAATAATCCCTCTGATACGAAGGGTATCATACCTGGGAACACCAGAAATGGTCACTGTGACTCCTCCCTTTGTTGGTTTCCTCCTTTTATCCTGCTATGGAAGTTGTGGGACTACTAAAGGATGGGCTTCTACTGGTGTCGGTGGTCTACGGGGAGGTTGCCCCTCTGCTAGTGTTGACTCTTCTTATGAACTAGTGGATCCACTGTCCTAATCCTCCTCCTCATTGTCCATGTTGTTTGATACTACCTCAATATAATGAATCTCTCCCTTGCCCATGCACCTGTGGCTTGGGACCCAAGGATCTCTGCAGCTAAAGAAAAGCTTCTTCCTCATAAGTTCCCGCCTAGTCTCATCATCCAACTTCTCCTTTCCCTTCCATTCTCTTTGGAATGGATTCCTATCTCGATCCCTCTGGGCCACAAATGGTTTGGAGAAATTTTTAGTATTTTGCACTGAGTCTTCTAGATCTCGAGTGCGAAGGATGGAATCCTATAAAGTGGGAGGCCTATATGCATTCACCCATCCTCTCAAAGGCTCTGTGATTCCTTCTGTGAATATCATGATCAGCCTGGGTTCTGATATATCTATCACTACCATGGATACCCGTTGAAACTCTATTATGAAAGCCTTTGCTATGCCAGTTTGTCTCAATTGGGCTAGATCCATGAAGTGTATCTCAAGATCCTTCATGTCAAACCTGTCCATGAGCCTATATGTAAACTCCCTATAGGAGGTGATGTGATTGTGACCCAATGTCATTAGTCCATGATACCACCACTCATGTGCCTCATCCTTCAAGTGTAAGGTTGTGAAACTGATGGCCTCTGTCTCGGTCATCTGGTTAATCTTGTAGTACGTTCTAGCTTCTGTACCCAAGTTCTGGCAGTGTATATGGATGATCTGTTGAAAGAAGGGATGGTGAGTTTCTCAACTTTTCGGATGAAATCAAGGTTATGCCCCTGCTATTGTTGTGGTCCTCCCCTCTGCAGCTCTCTGGGGTGGTTCCTGAGTCTGATTCGACAGTACTCGACTAAGGTCATGCCTTGATGGAAGTCATGACCCAATGCTGCGTACTCCCTCCTATACTCTGCAATGTCGTCTGCATGAGTGGGTGGCCTTTGTGCTATCGGTGGCAGTGCTACTACCGGGGATGCCCTCTAGAAATTGGGAAACAAGGGTCTAGGAATCCTACTCACAGAGGTGTATGTGCGATAGGGTGACTGGGGTCTACTGCCTACTCCTGATTTCCCCTGTGTTGCATGCAGGACTTATGTGTCTGGGGTGCCCACTCTAGCCAATCTATCAACCACCTGTGCCAACAACTGAGACATGGTCCGTTGACTAGCTAACATATCGTTGATAAACTACATGAAAGTTGTCTCTGGATCTATGGGGTCCTTTCCACTGCCCTCTGGTCACTCATATCTATCTCCTAGCATCCTCTCTGCCTCGTGCTCAGCCTCACGCTCTACCATTCTCTCTTCTTCTCTGTGTGCCTCTTCCTCTTCCTTTAAGCTAAGAGGAAAAGGGGAGAAATCAAGCCTATGCCTTATTTCCTTATGCCCGTTGTAAGTGACATATTCGTCACCTATGTGTTCACGACCCTCTGGGTCTTCTGCTGCACTCATTGTCTTTAGTCACAGGCTGGCAAGACTAAATCTCTGATACCACTGTAATGTTCCTGACTTGGTTAGTCTAGGAAATGTTTCTAATGTGTGTGTAGGATCAAAGGTTTACAACACATAAATGGTCATACAAATAATAAATGCGACAAAGGACTGCAAAGTTTGTATTATGATATCTCTGTGGATTACAAAATGGTCGAATGCGGCTGAATAAACTGGCAATACTCATAGATCAACAGACAAAAGATCTTAGCTGGAATACAAATAAGAAACTAAAATATAATACCCAGAATATGGGAGCACTGCAGAATCAATGGATGCATTGGGACTATGGTAGCTCTGACGGTAAATGATAGAAGTTTGGAACGTTCTCCCTGGGCGATATATTTCTCAGAATGGCCTGGAAACTATCCCAAATGATGTTCCATGCTCTAGTCCTCAGTACTGGTATCTTTCGGACCCCTTTGCTGATGAATATGGACCCTGGATGGATACCCCTGGGGGAATGCGCCCCTCTTCTTCTGGAAAAATTCATCCTAGTGATTCCACGATCAGAATCAGATTAGATATGTCTCAAAATGACTGCCTTGGTCTACTAGGAAATGGGTCGGAAGGGTTTCCCTGAATATGGCCCAATGCTCGCTCTAAAACCCCAAATGTATCCGCCAAAAGTGTCACATGTCCAAGTCTGTAAAATGCACCCCAATTGATTCCTCCTTTGAAATATGATGAGGAACTAGGAAAAAGATGCGCCTTTCCCTCCTCTCAAATGGGTCGGAGGGAAATCTCAGAATTCTCCCTGGATGGGATAAGTCGACTAAAAACCCTCTCAGAAGCTATGCCCTCACGTTAGATGAATGCGCCCTTGCTGCCGAACACTGAGTAACTATTGTTGAAGGATGATGGAAGACCTATGTTATCTTCCCAATGACTAGGGTGTGTCTCTCAACATTGAAATCAGCCAATTGGTGTCTTCCTCCTGGAATCCACTGAACTATCTCTCCTGAGATGCACCTCTCTCCTCAATGACAAGTCATAATCTGCATAATGTTGAATTAGGTCGCTAACCCTTCCTTTATAGCTTTCCAAAACCCTAAATCATTGTTGAACCCCTAATTCACTGTTGACTTCCAAAACCCTAAATCACTATTGAAACCCTAATTCACTGTTGACTTATATTTTTAGCTCATAATGACTTAAAAGCGCTTTTAACCCTTTTTAGCTCAATGTCACTTTCTGAATATAACACCGGTGATTGAAGTGACCTCTAGTGACCTTGTTTACCCCTTTCTGGCCCTGGATATAGTCTAATGGGGTGGTTTATACCATTAAGCCTCCTCTATGGAGCTCCTATTTGGAAAGGGAAATTACATCCAGGTGGATATCAGTGGCCACCCACCTATTCCAACTGGGTCAAACAGCCTTCTGTCAACTTACTATTTTTAGCATTTTTTTGGTTCCTAAACTTTCGAGGCCATTTTGAGGTTCTAAATTAATTTTTTTTGTGGATAGAGCACATTAATGATAGCCTAAGGCTCTCACTGATCCCAAAAATGAATCTCCTTGACGATACCTTTCCAACAAGATATTGTACGCCCCAAACGAATATTGTATGCCAAAGTTACGCCCCCAGAAAGTTGATACACCAAACTACCAAAAACAGGGTCCATAAAACTGTTGACTTTTCATCTTCCGAGGTTATGGTTTTGGATTTTATTTATGATAAAAATGCCTTTGGAGCCTGATTTTAAAATCATCTTCTTGCGAATGTGAGTAGTCGTCACATCTCTTCTCAAAGATAAGTTTCCACCATTCTAGCGAGTCTTTCACTATGTATTTCTACAGTTTTGTACATTTCGCTCATTAATAGAAATTGTGTATTATTGTATCTCTAATTTTATGGTTGCATCTCTAATATATTTTTGTTATATTATTGGATATATAAGATCTCTCTGTAAATTTATTTATTATATTTCCGCTTTCATTTCGTGCTGAAAATAATTTGGATCAGTGGTGTTATATTATTGGATATCTAAGATCTCTCTGTAAATTTATTTAGTGCAGGCTACTCTTGATCATTTTTTTCAGTGCATGTCCCTGGCGAGGTCTGAGTATAGCAAGTTGGGTCTCGAGCTTGTCTCTCTTGAGTATAATCACTCTCACATGCCCAAGAAACCATCCATGGTAGAAGATAAGAAAAATGAGAGAGTAGATGATTCTATTAATATGTTGGTTGAGCAAGCTCTCACGCGACAGAGGGACGAAATGATGGAGAATGTTTCCCACATCCTTCAATGTCTTCTTATAAAAATCGGTGCATCTTCATCAAGTAGCCACTTTGGAGGCACCTTGCCTTTAAAGATACAAGTTAATTTTGATATTCCCATATTTGAAGGACAGATAGATGCAGATGCCCTAGAAAAATGGTTAAATCTGCTAGAAGGTTATTTCTTTGTTCACAATTTTTCCAACAAGGAAAAGGTCACATTCACACTTCTTAAAGATCTCCTCTATGTCAAACATTGGTGGGAAACTTACTAGGAGAAAATTTCCACAGTGGAGTCTGGAATATATAGGGTCAATCCCACTTGGGATTTTGTTGTGGATGCAGTCAAGGAACAATATTACCATGTTGGTAACTATGACAACCAGTACATGAGATGGACCACTTTGTGTCAAGAGAGGGAGCCAAGAAGTGTCAGATTTCACCAATACCTTCCATACCTTGCACACCAAGCTGGGTATCAAATATTTTGAGCGGAATTTGGTTCTATAATATCATGGGGCTTTACAGAGATACATCCAAATTGAAATGGAGTTTTTGAACATCTCATCATTGGGAGTTTCCTATCGATATGTTGTCAAAATCAAGAAGAAATTTAGGCACCAGAAAAAATGGGATTTTAGGTCTGCAAATCCACAACAACCGAAGTATAATAAAGACATCCCTAACAAACAGCCTCTCGAAAATGAGTCCAAGCCATAGGAAAAGAAGGGTAACGGGAAGATGAAGAAAGACACTGGAAAGTGGTATGATTTCCACAAAATCCCCTGGCACAACACTGATGAATGTCGCTCAAAACAATCATTGGTTGCCAAGATCAAAGACAAAGATCCAAACCTTGATTATCATAAAACATCCAGCCCTTCAAGGATGAGGTATTATGTGTTGTTGCCTCGCTGGATGTCTTTGATGTTATCTTGGGCCAGCCATATATGTGAAAGCACCATGTTATATATGAGTCTTGACCATGTAGTGTCATTGTTTCTCTAGGGGGTCATCTCTAGAGGATACCAGAGGTAGTTCCAACTACTTTCCAACCTAAACAGTGTGGCAGGGTAGTATCTCATATTACAAAATTCAATTTCTTCACAATTTGTTCAAAGGGTGAATAGAAGGACATTGCAACCACTACAGCCTTGGGTCAAGCACCTTCTATCCAACATAAGTAGGTCAAAAAGATTGCAGCAAAGTGAAAATATTCCTTTTGCACATAGTCATCTCATGTATACGAACTAGTTGAACAGATTCAACCCTTCCAGTGATAGGTTCGTGACAGCCTTCCACAAACCAAGCAGTGCAACGTCTCCAGCAAGGAAAGCACCTCACCAAGATTCAGATTCAAAAATACCTTTCCCCTCTCTCCTGGACACTCAACGCAATGGATACTATTGCTTCCTAAGGAGGGAGGATTCATCCAGGTGGATATCGGTGGCCAACCACCTATTCCAACTAGCTTAAAATAGTCTTCTGGCAACTTACTATTTTTATCATTTTTTCGATTCCTAAACTTCTGGGGTCATTTTGAGGGCCTAAATGATTTTTTTCAGTATCAAGCACCTAAATTATAAATAAAGTCTCTCATTGAGCCCCCAAAATTAATCTCCTCGTGGATACCTTTCCAATGAGCTATCATGTGCCCCAAATGGAGATCGTATGCCAAAGTTACGCCCCTGGGAAGTTGATACACCAAACTACCCAAAATGGGGTCCACAAAATTGTTGGCTTCTCATTTTCCGGGGTTAGGGTTTTGGATTTTCTTTATGATAAAAATTACTTTGGAGCCTCATTGTAAAATCATATTCTTTCAAATGTGAGTATCCATCACATCTCTTCTTAGAGATAAGTTTCCACCATTATAGCGAGTCTTTCACTCTGTATTTCTATAGTTTTGTACATTTTTCTCATTAATAGAAATTGTGTATTATTGTATCTTTGTGTTTATGGTTTCATCTTTGATATATTTATGTTATATTATTGGATATCTGATATCTCTCTATACATTTATTTATTATATCTCCTCTCTCATTTCGTGCCGAAAATAATCTAGAGCAAATACTACCTAAGAACATTCTAGAGAAGGAACCTTCTATAAAGTCTTCTCACACTTATTATGTTTGCATTGATACATCTACCTACTATAGTGGGCCTTATTTAATAATATAGTGTACCTAGTCCACATACATTGAATGGCCTCAACTATTATCATTATGGTCCCTTTGGCCCCCCATTACCTCCATAGCTACACTACATCCCATCCCCCTTCCTATGTTTCATCCTCAAAACATGGGAAGAAACCATACAATATGACTGGCTAATCAATGTAGCTAATTGGTACCAAGTACGTGAATCCATCCATCTTAATGGAATATGAACATAATCAAATTCTATCTTTCCACCCTAATATTGATCCTTATTTCACCTTTTCTACCATGGGATTGTTGCTCTATCTTGATATCCTCCTGCAATGTTAGTGTTTCTCCATGTACCTCTTTATTGGTTTCTTTTTTGGTGCCATGTTGGTCCATAAGTGTGTCGATGATCATGCCCATGCCTGGATGACTATTATTTCTCTATGTGGTGCGGATGGTGATATACATCAACCTTAGCTCTCAGGTCTTCTTTTTTGGACTGTTAAACATGTGGCCTTAGCTTCTTTTTTGTTTTGATGCCCTTCATGGGGATTTTTTGTAATTTCTTTTGTATCCTCTGCTTCTGATTCAAATTCATACTCTGCAATCACTTCTTTGCTTTCCCCCGTGGGCCCTTCCTTCTTACTGAGAAACACATCATGCAAAGTAATTTTCTTTTTCTTATACCAATGCTTGATAAACTTCTTCAGCACATTGAAATTAATTGTACCCACTGATTCCATCCAAGGATATCCAAGAATAACATCCACATCATTCATATTTATGGCATGAAAATCAGAATGCAACGCATATTTGTCCATTGTAATCTTCAAATATTTAAAAAATTGAATATTTTCACCTTCAACCTACATGCGTTGAAGATTCTTTTCAAGAACCTGCAATCTATTAACCATTTTAACATTGATAATTTTTTGTTGGCAACTAGGTTTAATATAAATAATGACCTTTTCTTTATGAATACATCCATGAACCTTTAACATATAGTTTCCACATGAAAATAAACCCTTGGTACTTTATTAAACCTTACACTTTGCATGATACCACTTGTCTAAAATTTATTTTTCATATGCTTCATCAAAAAGTGCCATCAACTCATTTTAATTAAATGAGTTCCACCATATGCGAGCATATTCTTTGAAACCATAGTGTAGACAAATTTTCCATTGCTCTTTCCATGATGACTTTTAATTTTGTATATACTATTCAATACTAGGACCATCATATTTTCCAATAAAATACATCTTTCTTGGAAGAAATCTTCAACAAAAAACTAGGGCTTAAAAATAAATTAATGTGAAAATCATGCATCTTTTTCTGAAAAAAGCCTTAAAAATTTGTTGAATTTAAAATGTTCATAACTTCACTTGTACTGAGAGGATGGGTTTATCAATACCAAGATCACCAACAACTAGCACTCAATCAGGAGGACACAACACTATATTGAGAATGGAAAATCAAGATACAACATTGAGGTTACTTGTGTTCCATGGGACGGGTATGGATGATGTAGAGAACCTTGGTTCACATGTGAGGCTATATGGTCTGTGAAGAGGATCACAAATGAAGCATCAAATATTGTGTAGTTGGAGACCACTTTTAGAGACAAAGCTTTGATGTGGTACATGAAGTACAAGGAGACTGCACTAGTGGGATAGAAAAGGTCCATGACAAAAATTAAGAGAGATATTCTTAGGGAATTTCAAAATCCAAAGTCATAATCGTAGTGCATTACTAAAATCAAAGAAATCAAACAAAAAATTGGAGAGACTGTATGGGCCTATGAACAAAAATTCAAGATATTGTTAGATATTTTAATGTTCCAAATCCAAGATGTTCAGCACAAGGAATGGTTCATTACAAGACTACTCCCCCATATCCAAGTTTTTCTCACCCAACAGAAGGTGACCACTAAGGAAGAGGGAGTTCATATTGTGATGCACCTTGAAGCCAAACTAGGAGGTGGAGAGACATCAGCAGGATAGCACAGGTGCAGTCCCAACGTCCAAATCTAACAATGCAATTGAAATATATGGCAAAGACAAAAGTGGTGTGTGAGCATGTATGGTGTACTACATGTCAGTCGGAAGGTCACCATAGGGATTAATGTCCTACGTTGGGAAGTTACTTTGAAACGTGTGCACCAAATCCATTTCTGAATGGGCCTCAGACTAAGTGGTGTGAGATTTGAAGATAGTGGGGTCATATCCCTCCCCACTTACCTACACTTCAAAGGTACCAAAAGGCTCACCATACTTTATTTTGTGAGTTCTGCAAATACATAGGACATGATGTGAAAAATTGTCAGTCACTTCAGTTGATGCAACACCACACTCATGATGCCTTTCAGGTTAAATAAGAGAAGAAAGGTGGCAACCATAGAGGTGCAGACAAAGGTGGATACCAAGGAGGTCCTTGAGGTGTATATGGATGAGGTTATGGTATAGGTGGAGGAATATCACCCACTTGTTTCAATTGTGGTGAGATTGGCCATGTCTCAAGATGTTGTACCAAAACGCATGCTCTCTATGTGTATCACTAGAGTACTGAGCATGCCACTAAGGATTGTCTTGACTTGTTGAATAAGTGGGAATAGAATAAGGTACTCTACAACATGGTAAATGAAAATCCATGTGAGAACCAAAAGAAGGATGAGGAAACTGATGTGTATGTGGTAACTCGAGGAGGAGTTAAAACAAGAACGGACTTAGAGTGTGCAGAAATCTCGGGTCTGAAAGCATAAGGGAAGGTTAGAAAAGTGGTGCAAGCTCCTCCCAAGTTTGAATTTATGTAGTGGAAATAGTTTATGTGTGATTCATAGATGGCTCTCAAGGAGAAGAGAGTATGAGAATATTTTCAACGCACGATGGAAAGGTTTCTATAGGAAGCAAACAAGAAGCGGTGTAATGGGATGAACAAAAATCAATATAGGATCACATGTGCGAAGAGATGCAATGCACAATGTGAGAGGAATCATCGTGAAATATTGGTCATGAAGGGTAAGTATAAGACCAAGTAAGTAACTTATTACACTGTTGTTTGAACTTGTTAAGTGATTTTGATGCTACAATAAATTTGATGCACATGTTAACAAGATGTATGGGGTAATAAGAAACAATTGTAGCTATATCCACCCCACTACTAGAAAAGGATGTGTTCCAGATCAATAAGAAAAAATGTACAGGGAGAGAGTTTAATATGATATCTTAACTCAGTAGATATGATATGGATGGATTCATATTGGATCTAGGATCCAATGTGAAAATCCTTCCAAAGAAATGATGGGAGTTGATGGGAAAGCCTAACTTGGTGTGATCCCCAATTCAACTCAGTTTGGCTAATAAATATCGAATCTATCATATAGGCTGACTACAACATGTCGAAGTAAAAATTGAAGGGCTAAATAATAAGGCTTATTTTTAAGTGATTGAGATAATGGATGACTCATATCCCTACCTTGCAGTACTTGGTATTGATTGGTGATTTGACAATAATGTCATGTTGAATTTGAAGAAAAGGAAAATGTCTTTTGAGACAGACACTTTGCACGTGATTGTGCCATTAGATTCGAATGAAGGCTATAGATTCAATGATCCTATGAATGAGGATGCGAGGATATCCATTATTGAAAACATCTATCAAATCACAGGGTGTTGAGAGGATTACATAAATCCCATAGCGGATGGGGAGTTGAGATGGATAAGTGTGAAGTTATACGACATTGATTCTGAAGATGATATGGAAAGATGGAAGAATAAGTTATATGAAGTCTCGATTAGGAGGTGCATATGAATTACCACTAATGAAATTTTCAATTACTTCTTAATTAACTTAGTGAGTAACTGAAGAGTTGTGCATTTAATTTTCAATTCGAGGTCGTATCTTACCTATGAACTGTCGTGCACCGTATATGCAAGTGTAGTGTTGTAATCACTAATGGGTTGTAGTACTTCGAATGTCACAAGTTGAGATTTAAAGATACTTAATTAAGTCACCAAGATATCCTACTTCTAAAATAGAAGGAAAATAAATATCATGTTTGTAGGAAAAGAAAATCACACTTGCGAAAAGTAAATCTTTCTTGCAGAAAATAAATCACACTTTGCAGAAAGTAAATCACTCTTGCGGAAAGTAAATCAAAATGATAGAAAGTAAATCACACTTGTAGAAAGTAAATCACACTGACATAAATCAAATCACACTTGCATAAAGGAAATCACATTTGTGGAAAGTAAAGTTATGCTAACATCTAAGGGTGACCTTCTCAAGTAAAATGATGATCTTATCTTGTTTAACAGTTTACACGTTTGTACTTCCAATGTTAATTTACAAAACCAATAATATCAATCCCAAAATGTTGAGGAATGAGATTGTCTCAAATATAAGAGGAAATAAAATATATTGAAGTTGCAAGCGGATTTGAAGCAACGTGAGTTGCAGCACAAAATTTACAACAATGTAAGTTGCAGCAATGAGAGTTGCAACAACAAAGCAACAACACAAAAGGTACAACAATGTGAGTTGTTGCTATGGAATTTGTGGCAACCTTTGTTATTACAAAATTACATAAATCAAATCAAAACCAAGTTGCATATTATTATTGCAGGACTCATGACATAAGGAAACTAAACATTAACCACACCTAAATTGCTATTAACCATTCTACGAAATATGTAATTGCTGCAGATTCAAAACAACTACAGAATGAAAGGATCAAAATTGAAATGATAAATATTATTCATAATGTTATAGGCAGTACCTAACTAATGAGGGGTCTATACCCCCTTAGACAAGGCACTGGGATACGAAATCAAAATCATACGACCATCAACACATAAACATGTGAATAGAAGAAGATCAAAAATTATATTGCAGAAGTGTAAAAGTTACATTAAAATCCAAATTCTATCGCCAAAATAATTATCCCCCCCCCCCAAGCTCAAGGGATATGGGGTGTTTATATAGTACAACTAATGTCTAAAATAAAACAAAGGGACAGATGAACAGCCATGATAATCGATTGTTCATTCATTTACATTGATATTGTCAAATTTTAGTAAGGATCAGGCATGTGTTGACTCGAATCAGCTGAGTGACGGTTGGTAGGAAAACAGGTTTCTCTTTTGGTTTTCCACTTGCCTCCTGTCGCATTCCTATGTGAGGAGTGTTCCCTGGCTGCTAGATGTATTTTTGAATGTTGTGCTGGAAAAATTTGTACTCGAAGTTGTAGTAATGACATTGTACTTGGAGTTGTAGCAATGACATCGTACTTGGAATTGCAGCAATGATGTCATATTTGGAGTTGTAGCAGTGGAGAGTGAAATTAGAGTTGCAACAGTTGTATTGTGCTTGAAGTCACAACAACGGAGAGAAATAGTGGCAACTATAAGGAGTTGTAGCCATTGTAAGGAAACCATTTTAACTGTTCCTATATAGAAATGTTAGTGCATGAACATAACAATTTCCTTAGTAAATATGTAAGAATAACATAAAAATGGCATATGGAGAAATATCCATACCTTGATTAAAAGTGCGAAAAAAAATGGATAAGGAAGGTGTCAAAAAGGAAATGATTAGTGGAAAATGGTAAGGAAAAAGGTACTAGATGGTGTTGAAAGTATGCCAATTTAGGCACCCGTAATCTCCCCAAACCCAAAATTGTTGCATGTCCCTATGCAACCAAAAATAACTCAGGGTTAGATAAATCAGGGTGAACATGGAGTTCACTAACACTACAGTCTACCTCTCTTTCATCCTCCTTCTTTTCACTAGTGTTATGCTCTATTGTGACTCCTATGTTTTCTTCTAATTATTGCTCTATTTCAGTTTGAGTGGCCTCATCAATTAACATAAAGTGTGTGTCTTGGACAGATACTCCCTTGTTTCCTTAATTTGAGTGTTTTCTTGTAATCCAATGAAGGGTTCCCCTGATTTCTTAGGTGCCCTTTTTTCATCAAGCTCATCCTTCAACATTTTTTCAGTTGTGGTGTATCTTCCAGTTCTTCATTCTCAACATTCTATTTTGTTTTAACAAATATGCATAAATAGGTAAGGAGTGTGGAATGCTTACCTAGGATGTAGTAGTAAGCTTCCTCTCAAGCTCGGTAGTTTCTATTTTTTGTTCATGTTTTCCTAGATCATGTGCATTAGCAAAGTTGTCTCCAAATGTTTTTCCTACTGGATCATCAAGATATTCTACTTACAGTTATACTTTGTCTTATTCCTGTGAGTTGGTACGTATTCCCCAAAAGTGTTTTCTGCCTGTTCTTGTGGATCGGTAAGGACCTCTTATTCTAATTCCTATTTCTCTTCTAGATTAGTTCTTGTTTCCTCAAGAGTGCTACTTTATGGTTCTTGTGGGTCAGAAATATCCTCTAGTTCCGATGGAGGATCCTATGGACTAGCAATATTTTCTCCATAAGTGTTTCTTGTTGGTTCTTGTGGGTCAACAAGAGCCTCTGGTTCTGGCTCATCTTTTTCTTCTAAACTAGCAGAGTGCTTTGGTTCCTCTATGTGTGATTCTTAAGGCTTGAGAGAGTGTTCCTAAGGAGTGTTATATGTTGGTTCTTGTGGAATAGCATGAGCCTCTTCCTAGTGTTCCTCCTTTTGTGTTGGATTATATTCCTCTCATACTGTCTATTCTCCAAAAGGGCTCTCCACTGGTTCTTATGGAGAAGTGGGGGATTTTTCTTCTAGTTCTTCATCTGAATATGCCTCAAGGCGAGAAATAATTCATTCTCCAAGAGTTCCTTTTGTTATTTATTTTCTATCAGCAAAGGACTCGTCATCTTCCAAGTTGGTTCCCTCTATTGTTTCTTGTGTGTCAGTGGAGGTTTTTATCTCCATTGCTTCATCTACTTCCAGGTCGGTGCCCTCCACTAGTTCTTTCCTCTCAACAGGTTTTCATTTTTTGTGCTGAGTTGTAGCCATGTATATCATTCTATTTTCTTTGAAATGTGGGGTTGACTCTTTTTAAAACCTGTGACTCTTTGTAGGGGGTTTGGTGTTGGTCACTTCAACATCATTGCTCTGGTCTTCCTTTGTCAGAATTGCAACAAGTTGTCCCTTTACCCTAGTTGTACTTCTGGGTTTCTTTGGTGGAGGAGTTGAAACATATAGGATTACTATATTTGTGTCACTATTACCTGGTGGTGGATTTTCATTTGTGGCCTCCTCCGATGATGGAAGTTCAACCATTGATTGTTGGGATGCTTTAAGTGTAGCCACTTCATCCTCAGAAAGTATAACAAGTGGGAAAATAATAGCATTCCAAGTGTGGTATTCCCTATATATGGTGCGTTCTGTTAGCTCCCAAAATGAATCAGTCACTATGGTTTCATTTTTGGATTGATAGCATTTTCATTGGTAGTTTTCTCCAATTTGTTTTAAGTTCTTCTATTGGAAAAACTTAGGTTTTTAATTCATATCTTAGTAATAACTCGATCCATAAAGGTCTTTTCTTTAAAATTTCATGAAAAGGATTTCAACAGCTAATGTGTGTTTCAAGTTTAAGGACTAGCTGGTGAAAGAGGTGATTTTCAACAGTTAAGGAGTACTTCCCCGCAGACCATTAGCTGGTGAAAGTACAGAACACATGTGTTCCCTCCACGTTTTCAAAAAATCAAAGGATGACATGCTCAACACACATCATGTAATCATTATAAGGCACTGCTGAAAGCAGATAATGATGAAGATTATGTTTGCACGTCTAAATCGGATATCAAAGTGGATCGTGTTCAGAAATGCATGCTTCACGAGATAATGGAATTGGAGATGGTGAATTCAAATCCATCATCACAGGTAAAGGAGCGGTACTACTCGGCTGGTGACATCAAATAGACACCTCATATCCCCAACACGCATCATCCATAGGCATATGATATGTTTTCATTCTTGAAAGACAACGCCGAGAGCTTTCACCAGCGCCAAACCTCGACTCAAACAGCAAATTACAATGATTTGGATTGCAAAATTGTCTGGGAATCGAGTTGCATATGGAAAGGAAATGAAGTGGTTCATTGTTAAGGAAATAATTAGACAGTCTGTCCTTTTTACAAGCGCATCTAGAGGTACAAAAACACTTCTCAGATGCAGGTTGCATGGGATATGTTGAGAAGTTACAGAATGGCTGTCACCAAACAACAGCTGAAGTGTTTGCTAAATCATACAATGGAAATAAAGCCTGTGTCAGGTCTTTAGAAATCATAGTTTATGAAGCCTCCATTGCTACAGCAACCAGCTTACCTAGATCAGGCTAGAGTTGGTTCAAAACGACAGCAACCAAGAATCTCAATTTCAGAGCATATCTTAAGGAAGAATTCAGAAATGTTGCATGGAAGAAAAGCATGCCAGTTTCTCATTTGGAGGATGAATGGCAGGACTTTTTCAAGGGAATCCAACTCTATATAACCTCAGAAGGTAGGTATGACAAGTTGATGCTATACCATTTCAATCTCTTAGACCATTTTACAGGGAAAACTCTCCTAAATTTAGCTTTCTTCTTGCATAAAATCCTAACTAAAGTCTGTAAAAAGATTAGGGCTGAACCTTTAAGTATGAAAAACACCCTTTGTCATTTCGGCCTAATCAAAATAATAATCCTGGAGGAGCTAATACAAATAGGAAGGACTTGGCAACATTTTCTTTTTGGGAGGGATTTGAAACCCAAACTCAACCCATGAATGAGCAGAAGAGAGCTGGAAAAAGGCAATTAACTCCTCAGAGCAGCTCGAGGAAGAGGAGAAATCTTCCAGGACCACCAGAAGATAGGATTTCTGGCGTAAAGTCTCACAGGTCAAAGAAAAAGTTAGATTTTGACACTACTACAAAGAAGCCTACAGAAAAGAAAACAAATATTTTAAATCTACCATACATGGACTCAGAAACAGAGCCAGAGCAAGAAGATGAAAGCCCAGCCATTAAAATCCCTGAACACTCCATGGAATTTGCACAGGATTGTGAGACTTTTACTCCCACTGATGAAGGTGAAACATCAAAGAGTAAAGGGTCAAAGAAATCACAGAAAATCAAGAAACTTAAAGAAGTGATTGCTCAACAGGAGGTTTTAGAAAGAGTAATTAAGGAGAGATACAAAAATTTGTCTGATAATTTCACAGAAACAAATGTTGCATTTGAAAATTTGGCTTGTGAAAGTGTCAAGGACAAGAAGAGGAAGAAGAAAATCACCAAATATTATAACAGTCTATGGTGGTTAGCAAAACGTCTTAAGAGGAAGATTAGAAAATTGAAGCAAAAACAGAAGTCACACCCAGATCTGCAAGTGCTAGCCTAATTTGTTGTGAATATGCAAGGAGATAAAGCAGAGACACGCTGAGTTTTTGATAAAACAACAGTTTTGGAGGTGAAAGTTCCTTTTTGGCCAAGGCATATCTTTCACCAACGCAAAGGGTTAATTTACGACCAGTTAGCTGGTGAAAGGCAAAGCTTTCACCATCTAACCAGCGAATCATAAAGCGAGTTAGCTGGTGAAAGCACAAAAATAATTTTTGAAAGATAAAGATGGAGCAGGGCGATTTTCAAAGGATTTAAAGAGGTTCCAGAGCATTAAAGGATTAACTACTTAGTCAGAAAATAATCAGCATCAGATATTCGTGGAGATTTTGAAAACCACATGCTAAATCGGTCTCCTAAAGTTTCGACTATGAGTAATTGAAGAAATCCAGCTACAAAGATAGGTGCCTTTACCTTTTTCATGACACAACAAATTCCAAAAGCTAATGAAGTACAGATGTCAAATTTTGATATGGAAGACAGTTCGAATGTTAGCCTAGCCACTAGTCTTTGTTATCGATTGTCTTAGTTAATTTGATTTGTTATTTTTAGATACAGATCCAAGTTTTCAGGATCTTAAAAACTTATTGTAAAAGGCTATAAATGCCTAGCTTTTCTAAGAGACAAGGGTTCAAACTGGGAATACATTTTTGTGCTACTGTATAGACTCTTATGGTATAATAAAATTGCAGTCTCCTTTCGTTTTCAATATTAGAAATATCCATGCTTCCTTTTTTGTACTTTATTTTAGTTTATCTTAGCTTATAAAGACTGTTATCTCTTTATTGAGCTCATAGATTTGAAGTGAAGGATTTTTTTTCTATCTTGTATTAAGCCCTACACCCAGTTGTATTTGGCAATCAAGATTAGTGTTCTTCATCCTCTCCTTTGAAATTACTTGATATGATCATTGTTTTCTGAAAGCACTCTTTCATTTGAATGTATGATGAGTTGTCTGTTACATTAATTATTGAAGTAATCCCATTGTTCCAAGCATACCTACACGTTATTTTTTAAGTTACCAAGCATCCTTAGTCTACAACCCTAAGGAGTTTCTTGGAGTGCTAACAAATTTGCGCCGTTTCCGGGGAGATGAAATTTAAGTTCTACTTTCCTAGGATACAACACAGAGCTGATCTTTGATGATAGACAAAGATTAGACATTTTAGCTGGTTGTAATTATCTATCTGGTGACTCCACAAGTTCATCTTGGCTCCTAAGAGGATCAGTACTAGGGAAAATCCTCAAGAATCACCTATCACACCAGTGTCCAATCCAGAACTAATCCTCAGGAAAGGAAAGACAATTCAGGGTCAAGACTCAAAATCAGATACAGAAGGTATGTTGGATCATGTTGTCATTGATGCCAATGGTTTGATTGATTGATGTCAAGTGATTGATTGATGTCAAAGGATTGATTGATTGATGATTGATGTAATATAATATGTATTGTCCTTGATGAGAATGCATAGATGAAGATGGATCAATGAGTTGTCATT
>ML778227.1:708523-723404 GCA_009831015.1 Picea engelmannii
TTTTACTACTCCATGGGGTACGTTTATGTACAAAAATATGCCCTTTGGATTGATGAATGTAGGAGTGACATTCCAAAGGGTGATGGACATTGCTTCCATTGGAGGGAAAGATAAATTTGTCCTGATATATCTTGACGATATCACTGTTTTCTCGAGCAGCCATGAACTTCATTTGTAGCACTTAAAAGGCACATTTCTAAAATTTCGAAGGTATGGCATTTCTCTTAGTCCAAAAAAAAAAAAATTTGCACTTAAGGAAGGGAAATTACTTGGACATATTGTTTCAGCTGATGGGGTGAAAATAGACCCAAAAATAGTAGAAGCAATTAAAAATCTGTCTCTTCCTAGATCAATGAAGGACATTCAGTCTTTCCTTGGGACTATAAAATTTATCAGGAAGTTTATAGTAAACTTTGCAGAACTCACAAAGCATATTACTGCTATGTTAAGAAAGGACTCCGAGGTAAAATGGATTGAAGAAGCCAAACACTCATTCAATGCTATCAAGGAAGCCATTACAACAGCCCCTGTTTTGATCAGCCCGGACTTCGCCAAGGTATTTTACATTTTTTCATTTTCTTCAAGAGATACAATTGCAGCAGTACTCTTGCAGAAAAATGTCGATGATCAGGAGCAGTCGGTTGCCTTCTTCAATAAGGTCTTGAGGGATGCAGAGGTAAAGTATGAATTATTGGAGAAACAAGCATATGTACTTATCAAGTCATTAAAATCTTTCAGAGTTTACATCCTTCAAGCCAAGGTAATAGCTTATGTACCCTCCAGTTCAGTTAAATATGTGCTTATACAACCCGACATAGATGGGAAAAGGAGTAAGTGGATAGAAAAGTTGATTAAATTTGATGTTGAAATTAAACCAGCAAAACTTGTGAAGGGTCAGGGCCTTGCCAAACATCTGGTAGAGGAAAATTGTAAACTGCTCGAAATAAATTTGGTAAGTGTTAATGCAGATAATGTTCAGTCTTTAGAGGATAAAAGAAGTCAGGAAATGCAGGTCTCAAATCAGCTAGCTAATTGTAAATGGTACAGTCACATCATTCATTTTCTGCAAACTTTATCAGTCCCTCCAGATTTGACAAAAACACAAGGAAGGGCTTTAATGCTCAAAGCCATGAATTTTTGCATCAATGATAACTTATTGTTCTGGAAAAATCCAATAGGTTTATTGTTAAGGTGCATAAACCAAGAAGAAGCAGCTAAGGTCATGATTGAGTTCCATAATAGTGAATGTGGAGGACATCACTATTGGAAAACCACCACACATAAAATCTTAAGATCTGGTTATTACTGGCCATCCTTATTTTCAGATGTGTGTGATTTTGTGAGAACATGTGACAAGTGCCAAAGATTTGAAGGCAAACAACAACTGAAGTCTCTTCCCCTCAGACCTATAGTGGTCACAGGTCCCTTCTAGCAATGGGGTCTAGATTTCATAGGTGAGATTCACCCACCTTCTAGTAGTCAGCACAGGTGGATCCTTATTGCCACCGATTATTTTACAAAGTGGATTGAGGCTATTCCTACCAGGAAAACCAATCATACTGTCATCATAAATTTTCTACAAGAAAACATATTCACCAGATTTGGTTTCCCTAAGAGAATAGTCACTGATAACGTTGTTGCATTCAAAGATAAGCACTTGGTAAAATTATGTGAAGAGCTGGGAATTCAGCTAGTACATTCCACTTCTTACTATCCACAAGGAAATGGCTTAGCTGAGTCATCAAATAAGAGTTTAGTTAGAATTATAAAGAAGCTGCTTAAACAAAATACCAGAGGTTGGGATTCCAAGCTGAAATTTGCTTTGTGGGCTGACAGGGTTACAAGTAAAAAGTCAATTGGTACATCTCCTTTCAAGTTGGTATATGGTACTGAATCCATATTTCCTGTTCAACTTGCATTGCCAGTTGAAAAGTTTTTACAAGAAACTGATTCTGAACCAAGTGATTTAACTCGGAGAATCCATAATTTTGTAGAGTTGCAGCAAGATAGAGAGCAGCTTTTGGAAAAGACAGAATTACACCAACGAAAAATGAAGGAGATTTTCGATAAGAAATTCAAACAAAATATCTTCAAAACAGGGGAACTAGTCTTAAAATGGGATGCATCAAGGCAAGAGAAGGGGAAACACGGCAAATTTGATGCTCTCTGGACATGTCCTTTTTTCATAACAGTAGTTCAGCAGAACAATACCATTGTTCTCCAAAATATAGCAAGTGAGGAAGTAGTTGGTGGCTCGTTCAACGGGCGTTTTCTAAAGACCTATTTTTCATAAGGATTTTTCTTAAAGCCATGTTCTACTTATACATATTCTTTTCAGTTCTGTTTTCTTTGTTTTTATCGCTTGAATAACTCCATGCCCAATGGTACTTAGCAAAACTATTTTTCAAATTTTTAAATTTGTAATAAAGGCTACTGAGTCTAGCTAGGTTCTTGGTCACCTCACAGGGAGGTGTCCATCCCAGTTGGAGCCAAATGTTAGCTCCCAAAATGAATCAGTCACTATGGTTTCATTTTGGGATTGATAGCATTTTCATTGGTAGTTTTCTCAAAAAACAATTAAGTTCTTCTAGTGGAAAAACTTAGGTTTTTAATTCATATCTTAGTAATAACTTGATCCATAAAGGTCTTTTCTTTAAAATTTCAGGAAAAGGCTTTCAAAAACTAATGTGTGTTTCAAGTTTGAGGACTAGCTGGTGAAAGCGGTGATTTTCAACAGTTAAGGAGTACTTCCCCGCAGGCTGTTAGCTGGTGAAAGTGCAGAACACATGTGTTCCCTCCACGTTTTCAAAAAATCCAAGGATGACATGCTCAACACATGTCATGTAATCATTATAAGGCGCTGGTTAAAACAGATAATGATGAAGATTCTGTGTGCACGTCTAAATTGGATATCAAAGCGGATCGTGTTCAGAAATGCATGCTTCACGAGATAATGGCGTTGGAGATGGCGAATTCAAATCCATAATCACAGGTAAAGGAGCGGTACTACTCGGCTGGTGACATCAAATCGACACCTCATATCCCCAACACAAATCATCCACAGGCATATGATATGTTTTCATTCTTGAAAGACAACGATGAGAGTTTTCACCAGCGCCAAACCTCATCTCAAACAGCAAATTACAGTGATTTGGTTTGCAAAATTGTCTGGGAATCAAGTTGCATATGGCAAGGAAACGAAGTGGTTCATTGTTAAGGAAAGAATTAGACAGTCTTTCCTTTTTACAAGTGCATCCAGAGGTACAAAAACACTTCTCAAATGCAGGTTTCATGGGATATGTTGAGAAGTTACAGAATGGTTGTCACCAAACAATAGTTGAAGTGTTTGCTAAATCATACGATGGAAATAAAGCCTGTGTCGGGTCTTTAGAAATCATATTTGATGAAGCCACCATTGCTACAGCAACCATCTTACCTAGATCAGGCCAGAGTTGGTTCAAAATGACAGCAACCAAGAATCTCAATTTCAGAGCATATCTTAAGGAAGAATTCAAAAATGTTGCATGGAAGAAAAGCATGCCAGTTTCTCATTTGGAGGATGAATGGAAGGACTTGTTCAAGGGAATCCAACTCTATATCACCTCATAAGGCAGGTATGACAAGCTGATGCTATACCATTTCAAGCTCTTAGACCATTTTACAAAGAAAACTCTCCTAAATTTACCTTTCTTCTTGCATAAAAGCCTAACTAAAGTCTGTAAAAAGATTAAGGTTGAAACTTTAAGTATGAAAAACACCCTTTGTCATTTCGGCCTAATCAAATTGATAATCCTGGAGGAGCTAAGACAAAGAGGAAGGACTTGGCAACATTTTCTTTTTTGGGAGGGCTTTGAAACCCAAACTCAGCCCATGAATGAGCATAAGAGAGCTGGAAAAAGGCAATTAACTCCTCAGAGAAGCTCGAGGAAGAGGAGAACTCTTCCAGGACCACCAAAAGATAGGATTTCTAGTGTAAAGTCTCACAGGTCAAAGAAAAAGTTAGATTTTGAAACTACTACAGAGCAGCCTACAGAAAAGAAAACAAATATTTTAAATCTACCATACACAGACTCAGAAACAGAGCCAGATCAAGAAGATGAAAGCCCAGCCATTAAAAGCCCTGAACACTCCATGGAATTTGCACAGGATTGTGAGACTTTTACTCCCACTGATGAAGGTGAAACATCAAAGAGCAAAGGTCAAAGAAATCACAGAAAATCAAGCAACTTAAAGAAGTGATTGCTCAACAGGAGGTTTTAGAAAGAGTAATTAAGGAGAGATACAAAATTTTGTCTGATAATCTCGCAGAAACAAATGTTTCATTTGAAAAGTTGGCTCTTGAAAGTGTCAAGGACAAGAAGAGGAAGAAGAAAATCACCAAAGATTATAACAGTCTATGGTGGTTAGCAAAACGTCTTAAGAGGAAGATTAGAAAATTGAAGCAGAAACAAAAGTCACACCCAGATCTGCAAGTGCTAGCCCAGGTTGTTGTGAATATGCAAGGAGAGAAAGTAGAGACACGCTGAGTTTTTGATAAAACAACAGTTTTGGAGGTGAAAGTTCCTTTTTGTCCAAGGCAGAGCTTTCACCAGCTAACCAGCGAATCATAAAGCGAGTTAGCTGGTGAAAGCACAAAAATAATTTTTGAAAGCTAAAGATCGAGCAGGGCGATTTTCAAAGGATTTAAAGAGGTTCCAGAGATTAAAGGATTAACTACTTAGTCAGAAAATACTCAGCATCAGAGATTCGTGGAGATTTTGAAAACCACATGCTAAATCGGTCTCCTAAAGTTTCGACTATGAGTAATTGAAGAAATCCAGCTACAAAGACAGGTGCCTTTACCTTTTTCATGACACAAGAGATTCCAGAAGCTAATGAAGTACAGATGTCAAATTTTTATATGGAAGACAGCTCAAATGCTAGCCTAGCCACTAGTCTTTGTTATTGATTGTCTTAGTTAATTTGATTTGCTATTTTTAGATACAGATCCAAGTTTTCAGGATCTTAAAAACTGATTGTAAAAGGCTATAATAAAAACTCATATGGTATAATAAAATTGCAGTCTCCTTTCATTTTCAATATCAGAAATATCCATGCTTCCTTTTCTGTACTTTATTTCAGTTTATCTTAGCTTATAAAGACTGTTATCTCTTTATTGAGCTCATAGATTTGAAGTGGAGGATTTTCTTTCTATCTTGTATTAATCCCTACACGCAGCTGTATTTGGCAATCAAGATTAGTGTTCTTCATCCTCTCCTTTGAAATTACTTGATCTGATCATTGTTTTCATAAATCACTCTTTCATTTGAATGTATGATGAGTTGTCTGTTACATTAATTATTGAAGTAATCCCATTGTTCCAAGCATACCTAAACATTATTTTTTAAGTTACCAAGCATCCTTAGTCTACAACCCTAAGGATTTTCTTGGAGTGATAACAAATTGGCTTCATTGCTGGGGAGACGAAATTTAAGTTCAGCTTTCCTTGGATACGAAACAGAGCTGATATTTGATAATAGACAAAGATTAGACATTTTTGTTGGTTGTAATTATCTATCTGGCGACTCCACAAGTTCAGCCTGGCTCCTAAGAGGATCAGTACTACGTGCGAATCCTCAAGAATCACCTATCACACCAGTGTCCAATCCAGAACTAATCCTTAGGAAAGGAAAGACAATTCAGGGTCAAGCCTCAAAATCAGATACAGAAGGTAATCCTCTTTTTAGTTCTTGAAAATCTAATACATAAAAATTTGAATTCTTTTGAAAGAGTATTGATGAAAAAACAGTTGTAAACACTGTAGAAGAACAAACTCCTTTTGATCAACAGCAAAATACCAATGATGATAAATTGATAGATTCAAATTTGATTGAAAAAACATCCAAGACTTTAGAAAGAAGTCATATTCCTTCTTCTCTTGAGTCTTTTCATTCTCAGCAACAAGAAGATCATTTAAACATTTATACTAGCCTCCTTGCTGTTGAACATCTTCTCCAAGAGCTATCGGCTAAAGGTGAAGAAAACTTAGCTGGACAGCTTGCAAATTTTTACAGAGCCTCATATCAGACCTCTTTCCCATTAGAAGATTCACCTCCTTCACATTCCTCCAGTGTTGAAGACTCAAAAAAGAAACCATCACTTTTCTCACCCCCGACAGTTATGGCTACACCACCTCCTTTGACGAAGATGCAACAAATCCTAGCTGCTAGGTATGCACCACTTATATTTCCAAACCCAGTATCAGCCATGTCGATGGGAGACTATCATAAGTATATGCCCAAATTCACAGGTGAAGGCGATGTGTATGCTGAAGAACATATTGAGGCTTTCTACAGTTATGCTGAAAACCTTAATATTGAAGAGGAAGATGTTTGGACACGAATTTTTTTCCAAATCTTAGATGGCCATGCTAGGAAATGGTTCAAAGAACTCCCTGCTGGTTCCATAGCTGGAATCGAGCAATTGGATGAGACCTTCTTCAAACATTGGGGTGATAAAAGAGATTTTGTATACTATATCACAGAATTTGGAAATCTAAGGAAACAAAATAGTGAGTCAGTCTCTGATTTCACTAAAAGCTTTAACCGGATGTATAGTAAAATACTAGCAGAGATAAAACCTTTAGATGCTTCTGCCAAGATCACATATTTTGATGCTTTCGACTCAGATTTTTGTTTTTTGTTGAGAGAAAGGAGGTCACTGACATTATCTCTCATGCAAGATGCTGCCCTTGAGGTGGAATCAAATATTTTAGCCTCTCAAAAGCTAAAGGGAAATTCTGATAGGAGAAGGCCAAGGAATGAAGCTTCTTCTTCATCAAGTGTTGACCCAAAGTTTGATAAAATGGCTAAGATGTTAGAGTCTCTAACCTCTGAGATATCTAAGCTCAAGATTTAAAATAAGCAGCCTGTGAAGGGAAGAGGCACTTATGATTATGCAGGCAGGAACCCAAATCAAAATCCCAACAACTTCAGAAGAAATAATAAGCCAACACAGATTTTGCAAAGAGAAAAGAATCCTATTGAAGATCAAAGAATAAAGGCCCCTCTTCAGAATGTTGTGATGGATGAAGACAAAGGTGATTATCAAGAAGATGGAGAAGATAATATTCATTTTGTTGGAGAAGAGACAGGGAAATCTTATCTGACACAACACGATTATGAAGAAGCATTGATGACTGAACAGACAGAGGATAATCCTATTGATGATGGCATTTTCACGACAGAAGATAAGAATAGATATAATCTTTGATCTAAATCTGATATTGCCCAGCAAAACACACCAGCCTCTCCCGAAAAGAGCACAGCCCCTGTTAAGAAAAAAGATCAGACATCAGAGAATCAGAAAACAAATCCATCAAAAGCGAAATCATCAGCTCCTCCCAAGAAGACTGTTGCCCCTGTTGAACAGCAAAGCAATCAGAAATCTCCTTCGAATGAGGTAAAGGTCTATGATAAAGCTTCTGATAAAGTCCCATATTCATTCAATTTTGAGGTTGAAATACAGAAAATTAAAATTCCTATTCCTCTTGTCAAGTTAATGAAAAATGAAATGTTCAAAAAGGATATCCTCAAAACTTTGGATCCCAAATCTATATCCCCTTCCGTTGATATTCTCAACATATATGATGAAAAGCCAACTATTACTCTGGGTCAAATGATAGAAGACAGAGATGAAATCTGTCCTCCCTTTTACATCTCTCTAAATATTCATGAGAAAACATTACGTAATTGTTTTCTTTAAAATTTCATGAAAAGGCTTTCAATAACTAACGTGTGTTTCAAGTTTGAGGACTAGCTAGTGAAAGCGGTGATTTTCAACAGTTAAGGAGTACTTCCCCATAGACCATTAGCTGGTGAAAGTGCAGAACATGTGTGTTCCCTCCACGTTTTCAAAAAATCAAAGGATGACATGCTCAACACACGTCATGTAATCATTATAAGGCGCTGGTGAAAGCAGATAATGATGAAGATTATGTTTGCACGTCTAAATCGGATATCAAAGCGGATCGTGTTCAGAAATGCATGCTTCACGAGATAATGGCGTTGGAGATGGCGAATTCAAATACATCATCATAGGTAAAGGAGCGGTACTACTCGGATGGTGACATAAAATCGACACCTCATATCCCCAACATGCATTATCCACAGGCATATGATATGTTTTCATTCTTTAAAGACAACGCCGAGAGTTTTCACCAGCGCCAAACCTCGGCTCAAACAACAAATTACAGTGATTTGGTTTGCAAAATTGTCTAGGAATCGAGTTGCAGATGGAAAGGAAACGAAGTGGTTCATTGTTAAGGAAAGAATTAGACAATCTATCCTTTTTACAAGTGCATCCAGAGGTACAAAAACACTTCTTAGAGGCAGGTTGCATGGGATATGTTGAGAAGTTACAGAATGGTTGTCACCAAACAACAGCTGAAGTGTTTGCTAAATCATACGATGGAAATAAATCCTATGTCGGGTCTTTAGAAATCATAGTTGATGAAGCCGCCATTGCTACAGCAACCAGCTTACCTAGATCAGGCCAGAGTTGGTTCAAAATGACAACAACCAAGAATCTCAATTTCAGAGCATATCTTAAGGAAGAATTCAGAAATGTTGCATGGAAGACAAGCATGTCAGTTTCTCATTTGGAGGATGAATGGAAGGACTTGTTCAAGGGAATCCAACTCTATATAACCTCAGAAGGCAGGTATGACAAGCTGATGCTATACAATTTCAAGCTCTTAGACCATTTTACAAGGAAAACTCTCCTAAATTTACCTTTCTTCTTGCATAAAATCCTAACTAAAGTCTGTAAAAAGATTAGGTATGAACCTTTAAGTATGAAAAACACCCTTTGTCATTTTGGCCTAATCAAATTGATAATCCTGGAGGAGCTAGGACAAAGAGGAAGGAATTGGCAACATTTTCTTTTTTACGAGGGCTTTGAAACCCAAACTCAGCCCATGAACAAGCAGAAGAGAGCTGGAAAAAGTCAATTAACTCCTCAGAGCAGCTTGAGGAAGAGGAGAACTCTTCCAGGACCACCAGAAGATAGGATTTCTGGCGTAAAGTCTCACAGGTCAAAGAAAAAGTTAGATTTTTAAACTACTACAGAGAAGCCTACAGAAAATAAAACAAATATTTTAAATCTACCATACACAGACTCAAAAACAGAGCCAGAGAAAGAAGATGAAAGCCCAACCATTAAAATCCCTGAACACTCCATGGAATTTGCACAGGATTGTGAGACTTTTACTCCCACTGATGAAGGTGAAACATCAAAGAGAAAAGGGTCAAAGAAATCACAGAAAATCAAGCAACTTAAAGAAGTGATTGCTCAACAAGAGGTTTTAGAAAGAGTAATTAAGGAGAGATACAAAACTTTGTCTTATAATTTCACAGAAACAAATGCTGCATTTGAAAAGTTGTCTCGTGAAACTGTCAAGGATAAGAAGAGGAAGAAGAAAACCACCAAAGATTATAACAGTCTATGGTGGTTAGAAAAATGTCTTAAGAGGAAGATTAGAAAAATGAAGCAGAAATAGAAGTCACGCCTAGATCTGCAAGTGCTAGCCCAGGTTGTTGTGAATATGCAAGGAGATAAAGCAGAGACACGCTGTGTTTTTGATAAAACAACAGTTTTGGAGGTGAAAGTTCCTTTTTGGCCAAGGCATATCTTTCACCAATTCAAAGGGTTAATTACGACCAGTTAGCTGGTGAAAGGCAGAGCTTTCACCAACTAACCAGCGAATCATAAAGCGAGTTAGTTGGTGAAAGCACAAAAATAATTTTTGAAAGCTAAAGATGGAGCAGGGCGATTTTCAAAGGATTTAAAGAGGTTCCAGAGCATTAAAGGATTAACTACTTAGTTAGAAAATACTCAACATCATAGATTCGTGGAGATTTTGAAAACCACAGGCTAAATCGGTCTCCTAAAGTTTCGACTATGAGTAATTGAAGAAATCCAGCTACAAAGACAGGTGCCTTTACCTTTTTGATGACACAACAGATTCCAGAAGCTAATGAAGTACAGATGCCAAATTTTGATATGGAAGACAGTTCGAATGCTAGCCTAACCACTAGTCTTTGTTATCGATTGTCTTAGTAAATTTGATTTGCTATTTTTAGATACAGATCCAAGTTTTCAGGATCTTAAAAACTTATTGTAAAAGGCTATAAATGCCTAGATTTTCTAAGAGACAAGGGTTCAAACTGGGAATACATTTTTGTGCTACTGTATAGACTCATATGGTATAATAAAATTGCAGTCTCCTTTCGTTTTCAATATCAGAAATATCCATGCTTCCTTTTCTATACTTTATTTCAGTTTATCTTAGCTTTTAAAGACCGTTATCTCTTTATTGAGCTCATAGATTTGAAGTGAAGGATTTTCTTTCTATATTGTATTAAGCCCTACATGCAGCTGTATTTGGCAATCAAGATTAGTGTTCGTCATCCTCTCCTTTGAAATTACTTGATCTGATCATTGTTTTCTGAAAGCACTCTTTCATTTGAATGTATGATGAGTTGTTTGTTACATTAATTATTGAAGTAATCCCATTGTTCCAAGCATACCTACACATTATTTTTTAATTTAACAAGCATCCTTAGTCTACAACCCTAAGGAGTTTCTTGGAGTGATAACAAATTGGCGTCGTTGCCGGGGAGACGAAATTTAAGTTCTTCTTTCCTGGGATACGACACAGAGCTGATCTTTGATGATAGACAAAGATTAGACATTTTAGTTGGTTGTAATTATCTATCTGGCGACTCCACAAGTTCATCCTATCTCCTAAGAGGATCAGTACTAGGGTGAATCCTCAAGAATCACCTATCACACCAGTGTCCAATCTAGAACTAATCCTCAGGAAAGGAAAGACAATTTAGGGTCAAGCTTCAAAATCAAATACAGAAGGTAATCCTCTTTTTAGTTCTAGAAAATCTAATACAGAAAAATTTGAATTCTTTTCAAAGAGTACTGATGAAAAAACAGATGTAAATATTGTAGAAGAACAAACTCCATTTGATCAACAGGAAAATACCAATGATGATAAATTGATAGATTCAAATTTGATTGAAAAAACATCCAAGTCTTTAGAAAGAAGTCATAGTTCTTCTTCTCTTGAGTCTTTTCATTCTCAGCAACAAGAAGATCATTTAAACATTTATACTAGCCTCCTTGTTGTTGAACATCTTCTCTAAGAGATATCTGCTAAAGGTGAAGAAAACTTAGCTGGACAGCTTACAAATTTTTACAGAGCCTCATATCAGACCTCTTTCCCATTAGAAGATTCACCTCCTTCGCATTCCTCCAGTGTTGAAGACTCGAAAAATAAGCCATCACTTTTCTCACCCCTGACAGTTATGGCTGCACCACCTCCTTTGACGAAGATGCAACAAAACCTAGCTGCTAGGTATGCACCACTTATATTTCCAAACCCAGTATCAACCATGTCGATGGGATACTATCAGATGTATATGCCCAAATTCACATGTGAAGGCGATGTGTTTGTTGAAGAAAATATTGAGGCTTTTTACAGTTATGCTAAAAACCTTAATATTGAAGAGGAATATGTTTGGACACAATTTTTTGTCCAAATCTTAGATGGCCATGCTAGGAAATGGTTCAAAGAACTCCCTGTTGGTTCCATAGATGGAATCGAGCAATTGGATTAGACCTTCTTGAAACATTGGGATGATAGAAGAGATTTTGTATACTATATCACAGAATTTGGAAATCTAAGGAAACAACATAGTGAGTCAGTCTCTGATTTCACTAAAAGATTTAACCGGATGTACAGTAAAATACTAGCAGAGATAAAACCTTCAGATGCTTTTGCCAAGATCACATATTCTTATGCTTTCGAATCAGATTTCTATTTATTGTTGAGAGAAAGGAGGTCATCGACATTATCTCTCATGCAATATGTTTCCCTTGAGGTGGAATCAAATATTTTAGCCTCTCAAAAGCTAAAGGGAAATTCTGATAGGAGAAGGCCAAGGAATGAAACTTCTTCTTCATCAAGTGCTGACCCAAAGTTTGATAAAATGGCTAAGATGCTAGAGTCTCTAGCCTCTGAGATATCTAAGCTTAAGATTGAAAATAAGAAGCCTGTGAAGGGAAGAGGCACTTATGATTATGCAGGCAGGAACCCAAATCAAAATCCCAACAACTTCAGAATAAATAATCAGCCAACACAGATTTTGCAAAGAGAAAAGAATCCTACTGAAGATCAGAGAATAAAGGCCCCTCTTCAGAATGTTGTGATGGATGAAGATGAAGGTGATTATCAAGAAGATGGAGAAGATAATATTCATTCTATTGGAGAAGAGACAGGGAAATCTTATCTGACACAACATGACTATGAAGAAGCATTGATGATTGAACAGACAGAGGATAATCCTATTGATGATGGCATTTTCATGATAGAAGATAAGAATAGATATAATCTCCGATCTAAATATGATACTACCCAGCAGAACGCACCAGCCTCTCCCGAAAAGAGCACAGCCCATGTTAAGCAAAAATATCAGACATCAGAGAATCAACAAACAAATCCCTCAAAAGCAAAAGCATCAGCTCCTCCCAAGAAGACTGCTGCCCCTGTTGAACAACAAAGCAATCAGAAAGCTCCTTCGAATGAGGTAAAGGTCTTTGATAAATCTTCTGATAAAGTCCCATATTCATTCAATTTTGAGGCTGAAATACAGAAAATTAAAATTCCTATTCCTCTAGTCGAGTTAATGAAAAATGAAATGTTCAAAAAGGATATCCTCAAAACTTTAGATTCCAAATCTATATCGCCTTCCACTGGTATTCTCAACATATATGATGAAAATCCAACCATTACTCTGGGCCAAATGATAGAAGACAGAGATGAAAGTTGTCCTCCCTTTTACATCTCTCTAAATATTCATGAGAAAACGTTACATAATTATTTGTTGGACTCTTGTTCTTCTCACAACTTGATGCCAAAGGCGGTCATGGATGAGCTTGGGCTGGAGATCACCAAGTCTTACCACAATCTTTTCTCTTTTGACTCTCAAAAAGTCAAATGTCTTGGAATGATCAAGGACTTGGCTGTAACTTTAACCCAAGCATCCATGAAGACTATGGTTATGGATATAGTAGTGGCAGACATACCACCTAAATTTGAATGTATGTTATCGAGATCGTGGATGAAGAGGCTAGGTGGCACTCTTCAAATGGATCTCTCCTACACTACTATCCCTGTTTTTGGAGGGGTGAACAGAATTTTATACAGGGAATCACAGTTGGCATATGTAATCTGTGACGAACAAAATCCATCCAATCATCCTATCTATTCTGTCGACACAGGTATGGGATCTTGTATTTTTCAAATTGATGACTCATTACCAGATGCATTGCTGCTCAGAAAGCCCGCAGTTCAGTCCACAAAAGCAGCAGAGGACGATCTTTGGACCATGTTCTTTGATGGTGCTTGTACCAAAGAATCAGCAGGAGCAGGGGTGGTATTGATTTACCCTTCTAAGAAAACTTCTCATTTGTCCTTTAAACTTGATTTTAAAGTGACTAATAATATTGTTGAGTATGAGGCACTACTTCTGGGGCTAAATGCAGCCAAAGAGATGGAGATTAAAAGATTGTAGGTATTCAGAGATGCATATTTAATCATTCAGCAGGTGAATAAGTCCTTTCAAGAAAAACATGTCAGGTTGAAAGAATATAGAGATGAAGTTCTGAGGGAAATTCATACTTTTGCAGATTTTAAAATTTCATATGTACCCAGAGAAATGAATGAATTGGTTGATTCATTAGTTGTGTCGTCTTGTGTGTTATCACTGAAATTTCGTCCGCACATGGCGACAAGAACTCAGCATCGTCAAACAGTAATGAAGTCATTCATGGCACTGAATTAATCACATAGCATTCCAAAAAGGTCAAAAACTATACAAAGTAGAAAAAATTGAAGAGTGCTTAACAGAAGCTGGGTGTGCACGCACATGCGCGTAACAGGAACGTACCATGAGTGCATACGTGCACGATGCACGGTTGTTGGCGCAAAAACCCACGCACCTGCTAAACGGTGCATTTATTGAATTGGTCGGCCTCCCAACCACTTATGGATCAGCTCCCAAGTCGATTTGACCCTCAAATCTGAGCTGAATCCGCATGGTAGGCTGGTCAAAGACCTAATGAAGCCCTAAAGAGCCTATTTTCACACTACAAAGGAGTTACATAATCACCCAATGCAATGCTATAAAAATCCATGAAGAAACATCATTTTCTCAAGGAATTTCATGTAATGTTATGTTGCTTAGATTGTTTTAAGGACTCGCTCCTTGACAATAACACATTGGCACCATTTCATTGAGCAATCCACCTCTCCATTGAGTGGATTTGCAAAGGAGTTCTTTCATCACCATTTTCATTTTTATTGTTGTAAGGAGAGCAAGCTTGTGAGGGTCCAAGAGCCTTCCTTTGGAGGAAGAAGGGACTCATAGTCCCCTTTCTTCATTGTGCTTTGATTTCATCAATAGATCAACCTAAAAAACATTGGTGACATTGGTCTTTTCATCCTTGTTATCTCTATATTTCCATGCTTTTATTTTTAGTTTGTATTTGTTTAATTCTTGTTTATATTTGTGTTTTCTTTTCTCTAACTCTTTCCTCTACAGTTGTCATGCTCAGCAAGACCCAATTGGGCATGTAAGCACCTCTTATTTGCTCACCAAGGTGACAAAGAGGGTGAAAACAGATTGGCAACCATACTGGGGATTAGTTATCAATTCCTTCCTCATTTGGGTTTATTTTTCTCTTCTTTTAGTTTAATTAACTTGCAGGTACACCAACCGGCCTAGGCCGACCTGCCAACCATCCAATTCACAGGAGAACTGAGAGAAAT
>ML778228.1:6337-22497 GCA_009831015.1 Picea engelmannii
TTTGTGGTCGTATATCTATATGACATCTCCATATTTAGCAAAAACTGGGAGGACCATTTGAATCACATTCAACAACTCTTGGGAACCATTCGACAACATAAGTTATATGCCAATTTGGAGAATTGTTCCTTCAACATGCAGAGAATCCAATATTTGGGATACATCGTGGATGATTAGGGTGTGCATTGTTAGAATATAATGGATGTGCTCATTTAACCATAGAAAATATAGAAATATCATCACCCAACCATAGGCCAAAGCCAACCCCAAGAACCTTAACCTTGATAGAGAAAGATTCCAGAAGAAAACCCTAGGCTTAATAGCCAAACAAAGGTGGAACGCCTCTCTCCAAGGATAGCGCACCAAGAAAGAATAACAAAAGATGATTAGAGAGTCCAAAATGGAAAACCAAAAATACAGATTGCAGTACTGTTGCCAGTGGTTGCTCCCAGGACTTGTGCACAAACTAGCCAACTACAGTGCGCATAAGTATACTTCTGCAGTTATGAGAAGTCTGGCCAAAATGAAGACTGGCCTCCCATATTTATACTATTTCTTCCAGACTGCCTGGGATGACTTCTCATTCTGTGTGATAATTACTTAGTATATAACATTTCCTTTTAGCCGACTTCTTCTCTTGGGGGATAATAACCTAATACACATCATTCTCTTGAGCCGACTTGTCTTCTAGGGTTCTTAACCAATTATTTAGGGTTTCTTCTTTCTTCTCGAAATATTCTATTCTCGTCAGGTTTACACATGGAGGTAAATACCTCCCACAACTACCATAATATCAAAACTCCCTCCTATCTAGGAAGGTATTGAGGGCAATGGTCTTGAGCACAAACATACCATTGAATTGGTAGTATCATCATAGTCATACAAACTATCTCATGATTACATCATGAACACCATCATCACTATCAATGTCATCTGACAAAATCAACTGCATCATCTCTGAGACCACACTCCATCTGAGTAATCAGACATGATGCTAAATAAGTCACTCACTTCAAGGAGTGATACAAAATCCATTCTTCTAATCTGGACATATTTCCTAGAAGAATAGATGTTCCGGACCATTTTCCGTCTGGAGAATCTCTGTCCATCAGTACACTGATCATCCATCTAGATGATAATAATTTTCAACACTACTAATAGTCTACAAGGAAATCAGAACAATGTCATTCAATATAACACAACTGTGTCTATCCATAGTAGTACACAAATACAATCCTGTGGTACACCACCACACCAAGTAGCACACAACTACTTGATCAATGGCATATAGTCACAATCAGTGGAACACATCCACAACAGTAGAATACATCTATTGTCCAGAGACATACAGTCCCCATGGAAATCATATCATCTAATATCAACCTACACAGAAACAATATCATGACATAACTGAGTCATGTGGGCCATTCTTCCACTCACATCTATGAGATCTGGAAGAGCATCTGCCCTCAGAGAGTAAAACATCAATGATGGGCCATTTGGACTATTCTTCTCAAGCAAGGAAGAATACATGTCCTGATTTCTAAGCCTAGACCATTCATATATCCGGGCCATTCCTTCAACACTAAACAAAGTGAAACCTGGAGAGAATGAGTCTGCCCTATGGAATGCCTATCCCTGATTGTTGAACCTAGACCATTCACCTATGTGGGCCATTCCTCTGGCACTAAACAAAGTGCAGCGTGGAGAGAATGAATCTGCCCTAAGGAATGAATGTCCAGACCATTTCCTAAGGAAATGATTGTACTGCACCAACCTCCAAAATGGACCATTCTTCGAAACTACTCACAACTATGAGATTCGAAAGAATGACTTCCTGGCGAGGCATACCAGTCTTCTTGAACACTACTAAGAGTGACCGTCAAGAAGAAAGACTTTCCTAGACTATTCCCCCACACTGGCCACAATGGGAATCATTGTCTATGGTACATCAACAATCCATCGAACCATTTTCATTACGAAAAATGACCGTTCAATTGGACCATTTTATGAACTGGAAAATGCTTGTCCTTCAGAAATATCAAACCACTTTCTGAACTAGAAAGGAGCTGCTCATCTTGGACAATTTTTCAAACTGAAAAATGACTATCCATAAATCAATAACACATTAGTGCTCCCTCCCAACCTAGGAGTCATCTCTTCCCTTTTCAATAAGGAATTCGTCTCCATGAGCTCCAACTTGTTTCTTGATTACGCAAACTATTTCATCTTGGGAAACAGATTTACCAAAATATCTTGTTATCTGCTCATCTGTGGATATATATATTGGAGAACCACTCATCCTTTCTGGACCTCATCACAGAGAATGTAATGCTTGATGTCAATGTTCTTCAGTCTTCCTGGAACACTAGTTTTCTTTGAAGGCTTCATATAGCTCTGATCATTATAGTATATCATAGTTGGATTCATCTCTTTTGTTTTCTGCTAGTTCATAATATTGTGGCAAAGCTCAAACTGGAACATATCCAAGTGCCACTTCTTCTGTCATCACAAGAGATTTTCATGGATGGGAAATCCATCATTCTGGAGTTCTAAGTAACCATTTTGATACAATATATCTATTATATAAGGTTTTCACCACGCTTTTGTTGTGCATTGGAGGCTCTCCACCAAGTTGTCTTCTTCCATCTGTATACAAGAGTCTCTCTTTGGTATACCTCAAAACCTTGAGGTTTCTCTACGTACGCTTCTTTGTTTGATTACTCTGTCGAGGATAACAATCCTTACATTCGTCTAATGTAAACTCCAACCCATGGATATTGCACGAGATATAATGTCTCAAATAGAGGTATGTTTGGAACAAGCTATCATCATAGTCCTCTCCCTCCATATGGGAGAACCTTTAGTTCTGGATCTCGCAATTCTTTCATTTATAAGTCTTCCATACAATGTTCTTCATCACAACTTTCATTTCCTTTGCTTGATTGATTTTAGTGAGTTCATATCAGGCTGGTAGTCTTGTGATTCTTGATACAATGACTGGTTGTTCTGGCTTTTCTTTCTCTCTTGGAATCTTCATGTTCTTCCTCATGTTTCTCTTTAGCTCTTGGGTCCATGGAGTTTTCTATAGATTCCATGCCTTGAATATTACAAATTATTTCTTTCATCATAGGACTATGGATGTGGATGGACAACCAGGGATACTTTAAGGCTTCTTTTCGAAGAAGACTTATTCTAAAGTCACACTGAACATGTGCTACCTTTTCATGGTTGCTACCATGGATAGATACCTCATCATCTTCAATGGATCATATAATTTAGGATTAGCTCCCTCCTAATCCTTGCTACATGCATGAATGTATGCTCTTCTTTTGGAAATATATAATCGGCTCCCTCCATCTAATAGAGTCCATGCTTCCATCTGCATTCTTATTGCCTTAAGTTTTTTTCCAATTTCTTCTTGATAGTTGACTTCTTTCTGTCTTTACTTCTTCTAGGTTTCTTCAAGATTGATTCTGATTTCGGCTTATCTTGGAGTTGTTACTTATGTAATAACTTCCACGTGAATTGTTACCAGGGGTTGTTGATGTACTTCATCCTTTCATGTGTATTGCCTGACTTGTAGTCATTGTGATAACAATCCTTATCTTTTTGTTCTTCCATAGGTATAGTTTTTCTTTGAACATATCATCTTCTAAGAAATAGATATGTAGGATATGTACATAAAACATGGTATGTACAATAACTATGAAGAGTATTGTTACCTTTTCTTAGAAGAAGAAGTTTGATTTGTCCTGCTTGGATTTCTTTGAGGGTTCCCTTTCTTCAGCAACTGATGCTTCATATGTTTCCTTCCTTATCTTTAGGTTGAGACAATGATTCTTGTAGTGACCATATTTTTGACAATTGAATTTGTATTTTTTTGACATATCTTTCTCTTGATTTGGCTTCTTCCTTGAGCCAAACTTATTTTTATTCCTGAAATTCTTGAAATTTGTTGTGAAGGATTAATCATCGTATTTCTTTTGGGGTTTCTCTTTTGCACTGATCCTTGATTCTACTTGTGCACAACAAGTCTAAATTTCTTCAAATGTGGGATACTCCTTCCTTGTGTTCATGCTTGTGGCAAATGCATCCCATGTCTTGGGAAGACCATTGAGTACTATATTTACCAGTTCCTTCTCTGAAATGATCTCTTCAATGACTTGTAGTTGATCTCTCAACTAAGAGATTCTCACAAACTATGATGTTATGATGTCATCATCATTCATTTTCATGTCACAGAGCTCATTCTTTAGACTCATTACCTGCCCAATGTTTCTAACTGAGAAGAGGTTTATTAGGGAATCATACATCTTCTTAGATGAGTCAAGATGGGAGATGTAGGGTATCAAGTGGTATTTTATAGAGTCCACTATGATACTCATGGAATTGATGTCACTGTCTTTGAACTTCTCCAAAACTGCAACGTTCTGAGGTTCTGTCTCTTTTCCTTCTTCGAACTGTGGTTCCATGATCTTTCATTTCATGATATCCAACACTTTATTCTTGGCAAGGATGAGGTCAATCCTTTTCTTCCATGATCTAAAGTTAGAATCCCCTTCTAACATGTTTTCTGACTTTATAGAGTAAGTCATAACTACTTTGACTTGGTCAACCCTTGATTTTGACCAAAAACTCAAACTTGACATCTTAGCTTGCTGAGAGTATCAGAAGATGAGCTAGTCTAGGGTGCACTAGTCTATCCATAAATTAGGTCAATCCCTTCACTTAAGGTGCCTCAACGAGAGGGTTAGGGTTTCGTTGCTGCAACAAAAACTGGTTGCAACTGTAACTGAGCAAATCCTCCCAATCTATCTTCTAGCGGTTAGACTATTCGAAGATAGTGTGGGATCATAACCTGTTAGAATATAATGGATGTGCTCATTTAACCATAGACAATATAGAAATATTGTCACCCAACCATAGGTCGAAGCCACCCCCGAGCACCTTAACCTTGACAGAGAAAGATTCTGGAAGCAAACCCTAGGCTTAATAGCCAAACAAAGGTGGCACACCTCTCTCCAAGGATAGCACACCAAGAAAGAATAAAAAAAGCTGATCAGAGACTCCAACCCACAAAACCAAAAATACATATTGCAGAACTGCCGACAACAACTTCTCCCAGGACTTGTGCACAAACTAGCCAACTGCAGTGCGCACAAGTGTACTTCTGCAGTTCTGAGAAGTCTGGCCAAAATGAAGATTGGCCTCCTATATTTATACTGTTTATGCCAGACTACCTGGGCCAACTTCTCATTCTAGGTGCTAATTACTTAGTATATAACATTTCCTTTTAGCTGGATTCTTCTCTTGGAGGCTAGTAACCTAATACAAATCATTCTCTTGAGTTGACTTGTCTTCTAGGGTTGTTAACCAATTATTTAGGGTTTCTTCTTGCTTCTCATGATATTCTATTCTCATTAGGTTTACATGTGGAGGTAAATACCTCCCGCAGCTACCATAATATCAACATGCATGTGGATCCGACCAAGATCCAATTCAAGTGTGATTGGTCGAGCTCGAAGACACTCACTGAGATCTGGAGCTTCTTGGGCCTCGCCAAATTCTATTGCAGGTTTTCTTTTGGATTCTCTCATATTGCTTGGGACCTAAGCCAAGTGACTAAGGGAAAAGTGAAAACCAAGTTTGTTTGGGTTGCATCCCAATAGAAATAATTCAAGGATTTGAAATTCCACCTCTTCTTAGCACTAGTACTTATTCTATCAGACATGCAACAACCATTTGAGATTGAGACAAATGCCTTAGATTATGCTATTTGTGCAGTCCTCAATTGTTAGCATAGGGGTAGACCCAGGGTTCAACACTTCAATAGCACACCAACAAAACCCTAACTACCGGCCCTTTCGACAACACTTGCGAAGAAGATGAAGTCTCACCCGAGGTAGAGGTAGGGGTGGTTGCAAGACTCAGGTGTCTGCAACCTTAGCTGGAACACAAATATGTGATTCTTACTCTTAGAAAGCACTTTAACATAGATCATTCATCAGTATTTAACCCTCATGGAACTCCCCAAATGGCATAGAGCACCGCAACATTCACTTAGATCTAGGTTAAGTTAGTACTTAGCAACAACAAAATAGGTCTAGCGCTCAACACTTTCATATATGTCAAATCTATACCCACACATCTAAGAAGCACAAAGCAAAGTGGATCTATCTAAGTATATCATAGAAAAGCACATAGCATAATCATATCAAGCACAACACATGGAAAGAAACCAACACATTAGGTCGAAGCACCAAGCATAACACACAGAGTTACCATGGTTCACCCCCACCCTGGGGCTATGTCCACAAAGTCTTCTTCTTCTTTATTACCTTTGGTCAATTGGGTTACATCACAGATCTTACACTTGTACTCTGCATAAGACAGGAGATCTATGCACACCCCGCTAGATCCTCCTTCCCCAAGTAGATCTAGCACATAGCCTTCTTACAATCCATGCACTCAACACTCACAACACTTGCACTCAGCTCTGCAAGTCAGTCACACAATATACACAAATCCTTTACTAACACTTAGCTTATCTTCTCCCTCACTCTTACATTGCTTAGCTATTTATTTATACTTTACAAAATAGGCCTAAACATGGGTAAACCCATGGGACAACATCCATTTCCTATTACATTAACCCAAAACCCTAAAAGGGCCCCAAAAGTAGGCCGAGATCCCATGATCTCTGCTTCACCTAACGCTCCATCTTTGACAGGCTGTCGAAGTCCAAAAACGGTCAAATATGACCAAGTGTTCCTCAAAACTTCGTCAAGGGCCAACATGCCCCCAACACTCACTTGTGACTCGTCCCAAGTCACTCTAGTCTGATCAAATCCGCTTTGAATGTCTCGAGCTTGGCCCGAGCTACTTCGACCTACTGCAGTGCAATAGTCTCTTGCTCAGTGAACTCCTGGATCACTACGTCATTTACTAGTCCTTCCATGCATTGGTCTGCAGTGATGAAAACCTATTCAAGCTCGGCTGCCTGGCTCTCAAATTCAGTGAATAGTTGGCATGATTTCTCTTGGAGTGGTTGAATTCGTTGAGAGACATCCATCACTTTACTTTACAACATGTGTACCTGTTGTTGGATGGTGCGTTGTTATGGAAATCACTTCATTCTTTCAACTGGGGTCAAGGCCTTCAGCTTTTCCTATAGCGTATCTGCATGATGCTTTGCTTCTTGGAGTTGTGCCTCTAATGTCTGCAATTATGGGTTCTCTGTGAGGTTCTCATAAATCTGGGTGCTTCTAGTGCTCAGCTTCTTATAGTCCAAAGCCAAGATTTTTAACCTGTCAACTACGCTATGGGAAATTGCCTCCCTTAGATCTCTTACTTCTTGGGGAGTCTCGGTCACGGTACGAAGCTCCAGATTTGCAATGCGCTGTTGAAGTTGTTGGATTACTTCTTCAAGTTGTGCCACCTACTGTGGGATATGTTGTTCAATTTTCACTTCAATGACTGTCACAGAACGAAGTGCTTTGTGAATTCGTTCATGTACATCAAGTTTCTCTGCTAGCAATTGGTCCTTGCTCTGCTATAACTGTGCTTTCTCCTCCTCCTAGTTTGCTTGTAAGGAAAGTTGTTCCTATTCTACCTTCCTCTATTGTACTATCGGTGCACTCTATACTTGTGCCAAAGCCTGGGTGGCTTGCGTTGTGTCTTCTTGATCTTGTCGAAGGCGAGCTTCAACTTTCTTGGTGATCTGGCATAATTGGGTGGGCTCATCACCTATTCCTTTTGTTACTGTCATCAAGGGCGTAGTAGAAACGGATCAGCTAGACTAGAGTTCCTATTGCACTTCTTGAAGCTCACCCATGAGTCAGTTGAATATCTCCTCCTTCTTCGCTTCTTGCCTTTCTGTGATCTCTAGTGAGGCATCATTCAACGCAACGATCAAGAAGTCGAAGTTGTCCTGTGTGAGGGTAGTCTTAAATGTAATCCGAGTGGCCTTAGTTTTCTTTTGGGATGAGGGATTTGGGGGGGTGACCTTACTTTTCTTAGAGGGATCCTCCTCCTCTCTAGGCGGAGTAACCTTGCCTTTGTTTTGCTCAACCTCTATGCCACCTAGTTCTTCACCATCACCTTCCTACGCAGGTGAGATCGAAGTAGTCTTCATGGATGTGCTATGGATATCTTGAACTTCATCATCCTTCCTAGTCTTTCTCGATCTAGGTGTATCCAATATAGATTTAGGGCTTTCCACGTCGGATATTTCTGTGGGGTCCACTGGAACAAGGAGGTCTGCCGACCATTCCTTGGTAATCCACTTCAAGTCTTCTTCTGCCAATTTGTAGTATGAATGGAGTTGTTGTTTGTACTCATCAGTGTGCGTTGTGATATAGGTGAAGTTGTGGTCCGCACTGAATTTGATCAAAGGTCTAAACCTATGAAGTGTGTTTGGGGTGAGGCACGGTGTAGACTGGATTGCATTCTTCAATTGCTTGTAATAAGCATGGAAGACGACATTGGAATACCACTACGTGTTCATGTCACTAGAGTACCACAACGTAAAAAACTTTGTGGCCAGAGGTTCGAAGGGTTTGATATCCAGAAAAGTGGCACCTTCTGGTAGCTCCCAGGTGATGAAAGTGATGAGTATGAGCAACCAACTAAAGTGGAACTCATACCCTTGGTATTGCACTTCTCCGTAGTCAATCTCTAGTTGATTTACAAGGTACTTCACCCAGTTCATTTGTAGTCCCTCCACGCACTTCCCTACGAGGTCAACTACAAATCCATTCACCTGTGTGGGTCTGTCCTTGCGGACTAGATTCCTTGCGATCATCTGGAAATTGAGGCGCACTGCTACATTCTCAATGGAGGCTACCTTGTAGCCTCGTGTTCCCTTCTCTACATCGCCATATGTGTCTTTTATTCGCTGGGCAAGAGCGCGATCTACGGTCTTTCTAGGGTAAAAATCCTATGGGTCAGGGCCCTACATGCTTATCCCTATGATCCGATTAATCAAAATCAGATCCACAGTGATGCGGCAGTCCAACCATAAGTATCCTTCATGGTAATAGGAAAACAAAAATCTGATGCATGCATTCACTTCCTGATGCCTCCCGAAATGAGGAATCTTCATTACATTGAGGAGGGTTGATTGCACAAGTTATGGGTCCATTGTTGAGGGACAATCTTTGGGTTCCTCCCTTTTTTGATAGTTAAGTACTTGTGCGGGGCTAGCATACTGTAAACTTTGTGATCTCCAAGGTTAAAATCACTAAATTTCAGAGCTGTGAGATTATCTTGGTCAACATGAACTGCGCGCACCCCTTTCAGGAGGTACACAGTGACCAAAGCATAGTCGAAGTCTCTGGGTACAGTTTCTCGATTCATTGTGCCGCTTAGTGGTGGGATATACTTAGGCAAGATACTTGGGATCATCTTCACAGTGGAAAAGTCATTTCTGAGCTTAGATCATCTTTTCGAAGGCGGTCGGGATGGTCCTACTTGAGTAGTGGAGGGGGAAGTTGGCAATGCTCCTAAGGACGATGCATGTACGCCTATAGACACTCCTCGCTCTAACATGACTCTCTCATTCATTAATTCAATTAAAACTTCTTCAACTACTTTCTTAGCAGTGTTGAGCTCGTCTGACATACAAGCTTGGGTCAGCTAGCTCAGGTGCGAAAGGAATTTAGGGACTATAGTGAATAGTATGGGAACAAAGCAATGATATCAGGGTGAATTAATCTCAGGTTTCGTGCTCAAATTATCACTTAGAAAAAAGTATTCTCGGTGCGTGGCATGATGGACTAAGTAGGGAAAATTAGCAATGGTTTGCTGGAAATAGTTATGATCCTTCATTAACTCCCGTTCGACCCATTATGGCACGTTTCAATGGTTGGATGATGAAATTTTATTGTTTTTCTACCCGTTCAGAGTGGAATTCGAATGGATATATCGGCCCCAATGGATATATTGCTTCGTCATGGCAAAGTACTCTATGTCATTGTTCTGATATCTCGATGAAGCTCCAATTCTACAATTTTTCTTTCTGCAAAGTATCCTCTAGAACCTCTTGTAACCTTGCAGTATTAGCCCTTTTCTTTCTTAAATTTATAGCCCTCTTCCTAGTGAGATTTGTCTTAGTAATTCTTTTACCATTCTGATGCTTATCTTCTATGGTCTTAGTTACTTCGTGCTGTTGAAATTATTTCCTAGGGTTCCTGGATAATACTTCTTCTATATCAAAAATAGGTAACTCAATCTTCTACGGATCCTCTAGTGTTCTCTTATCCTCGACATCAGAGTTGCTAGTATTAAATATCTGCGATTTTCTCTTCTGTTCTTCAATCAAGTGCGCAATCTTTTTGGTCATAAAGTATTTTAACTCTTGCTTCTTCTGTTCCAAAAATTGTTCTTCCTCTTTTCGTCTGGCTTGTTCTCTATCAATCCAAGGTTTTCCTATGAGCACGGTAAACGAGGTGCTATCTTAAACAAATTTAATAATCTCAAAGTCTTCTTCTGTCGAAGTTCCATGGATAGTCATAGGTATCCGGGTGAGCCTTCCACATAGGTTTACTAGCTTTCCTCTAAATAAACTTGTCCCTCCTAGGGAAGGGATCATGACAGGCTTTCCTATAGCTTCCCAAGTTCTTTCTGGCATAATGTTCACTTGTGTTTCTTCATCAAGAATACAGTCAATGTCAAAGTTCCCTATTCTTGCATCGACTTTCTCCTTTTCTTTGAATATCTCTGGTAATCGGACATCTTTATGTTCCTTCAGGGTTTCTTTTATCCGTATTAATATTTTCTCTGATTCTTGTTGGGTTTCTACCTTTTTTGAATCTACCTTATGGTCTTCTTGATTCAGATTCAGCCTTTCCAACTTAGCGATCATTCTAGGGCAATCCAATACGTCGTGGTCCAAAGCTTTGCAACAGAGACAACTAGGTTTTCTCCTAGGGAATTCCTTAGCAAGATGTCCCGATCTTCTGCAAATGTAACAAAGAGTTAATCCTCTCTTTCTCTTCAATGATCCCCAACTCTTCTTGTACTGCGCACTAGGATCATAATGGCTAGCCTACAAAAATTTCTTTCTAGGATCTTGCATCCACTTCTTAGTCTAGACATTCTTTCGATGTATAGGTATAACATATCTATCATTATATTTATCAGATCTATTCACATCAAACTTTCTTTCATCTATTAATGCCCTATTTTTTAAGCTAGGACAAAATCTATCAAACCTACCTAGATCCATTCTCTAGAAACAAAAAAATATTCACTTATCTTACTTCTACAGAGCACAAAGCTTCCAGATCTAAGAACTTTTGACTATTCTTACCTTTATTAGAGTACAAATCTTACAGATCTTACCTCTTTCGTAGATGTGATCTTCCTTTCTTCAAATCTGACCTTATTCTTGGCAGAAAGCTTCACAGGTCGAGTAAAAAGTTGCACACTAGGGAAACATATCTACGCACAGAGATTTCTTTTTCACAAAGTTTCTTCTTCCTCAGTTCCCAACAATCACAGTTTTAGGTCCCAACAATAGAACCATTTGTTGGTACTGGGGAAAACCTAGGGTTCAACGCTTCAACAATGCACCAACAAAACCCTAACTACTGACCCTTTCAGCAACACGTACGAAGCAGTTGAAGTCTCACCCAAGGCAGAGGCAGGGGTGGTTGCAAGACTCAAGTGTTTGCAACCTTAGCTAGGACATAGATCTGTGATTCTTACTCTTAGCAATCACTTTAGCATAGATCATTCATCAATATTTAACCCTCATGGCAGTCCCTATATGGCACAGAGCACCGCAACATTCACTTAGATCTAGGTTAAGTTAGTACTTAGAAACAACGAAATAGGTCTAGCACTCAACACTTTCATATATGTCAAATTTATACCCACACATCTAAGAAGCACAAATCAAAGTGGATCTATCTAAGTATATCATAGCAAAGCACATAACATAATCATATCAAGCACAACACATGGAAAGAAACCAACACATTAGGTCAAAGAACCAAGCATAACACACATAGTTACCATGGTTCACCCCCACCCTAGGGCTATGTCCACAAAGTCTTCTTCTTATTTATTAGCTTTGGTTAATCGAGTTACAACACAGAGCTCACACTTGTACTCTTCATAGGACATGAGATCTATGCACACCTCACCAGATCCTCCTTCCCCAAGTTTATCTAGCACAGAGCCTTCTTACAATCTGTGCACTCAACACTCATAACACTTGCACTCAGCTCTGCAATTCAGTCACGCAATATACACAAAGCCTTTACTATCACTTAGCTTATCTTCTCCCCCGCTCTTACATTGCTTAGCTATTTATTTATACTTTACAAAATAGGCCTAAACATGGGTAAACCCATGGGTCGACATCCCTTTCCCATTACATTAACCCAAAACCCTAAAAGGGCCCCAAAAGTGGGCCAAGATCCCGTGATCTCTGCTTCGTCTGGTGCTCCATCTTTGATAGGCCGTCGAAGTCCAAAAATGGTCAAATATGATCAAGTGTTCCTCAAAACTTGGTCAAGGGCCAACATCACTCAACATGGGAATCTGGTGGCGTATCATAGTGGAAAACTATCTAATTCACTCACATATACCCCACCTATGAAAAATATATGTAATCCACTGTGAAGGAATTCGATAGTGGAAGCATTACATTCTGGCAAAGGAAACGATTATCCACACTAATCACAGGCCTCTATAATTCATACATACACAGGGGAAGTTACAAAATGATCACCATTAGAAGTGGTCCACGCATCTACAAAAATTCCACTTAAACATCAAGTAAAAGAAGGGTAGCACCAACTGTGTCACAAAATTCCTCAGTCGACCCTCATTTGTGGCACTAACCATAGTTCTCAACTTGTGTATGCATGAGACATCCAGGTGGCCACAATTATACAATAGTGACTTTGAATTTGTTGCTACCTATCAGACATTGAAAGTAGGAAAACGTGTTCCAGACTTTCATCTCCAGGATGGACTACTATGCCATCTAAGACATCTTCATATTCCTTCAAGTGATCATGAAAATCTAATTTGGGAAGCTCATTACATATGAGAAACATGACACTTTGGTGTAGAAAAAATAGTGGTAGTACTACAAAAACAATTTTTTTGGTTGAAGCTTTGAAAATATGTCTGGAATTACATCAGATCCTTCACTTCTTGCACCATTTCGAAAATCGCAATCAAGAAACAAGGGATATACACCCCTATTCCTACTCTAGATATGTCTTGGTAGTCCATCTCCATATATTACATGTCTATTCTACCTTCAAACAATCACATGAATGATTGTGTCTTTGTGGTTGTTGATCGATTCTCTAAGATGGAAGTTTTGGCACCCTAAAAGAAGAGCATTAGAGTCGAGGACACCGCTAAGTTCTTACTTGACCATGTTTGGGTTCATTTTGGGCTCCCATGGACCATTATTTTGTCTATCCTATGAACGATGATGGACACCAAGATGACCAAATCGACTTCCTTCCACCCACAGACAAATGGAAAAGTATAGGTAGTCAAGAAGATGATTTTCCATATCTTGAGGATGTACAATTCCAAAAATCCATGCACATGAGATGAGATCCTTCCTTATGTTCAACATAGATACAATAGATCCCTCCATAGCTCTATTGGCCATATCCCTTTTCAGGTGTGCGTGGGGTTCCAACCATTTTCCCGCATTGACATAACTCTTCCCATTACAATTGCATAGGAAGAGTCCTACCATGCTCAAACCGAGACTGGTTGAGCAACCAAATTTGTTGAATGAATATATCACATCCAACAAAAATTTCATGATGTTTTGTAGAAAGCAATTGCCAAGTACAAGTAGTGCCATGATCAACATTAGGTACCACACAAGTTTCAAGTGGGATATAAGGTATGGTTGCATATGTAGAAAGAGAACCTCACAACACCCCATCGGAAAATCCTCCCACTATGATATGGGCCTTACACCATCACCAAGCTTTCCCCCTTTCCTTATCTTTCACCCATTATTTAATGTGGAACTTCTTCAACCATATTTTCCACCTCTCCTGGACACTTCATACACGACCAAGAACTTGGCCCCTAAATTATGCAATTGTAACTACATTGAACAGGTGGTAGTTTATCAAATGATGGACGCTAATATGAATGACACCCACCATTAGAACATCCAAATCTATAGGGTCATCAAAGTAGTGAAAGTTTTTCAAGAGGGCAAGTGGCTCTCAAGGCGTTAGATTCAACAAAATTTTCCCATATGATGGAGGAACTTGACGTAATGAGGACCATTACTTCCTAATGGGGGAAGAATGATATACGTGGATACTGGTGGCCACCCACCTATTCCAATAACTTAGAATGGTTTCACCCTTGGAATTTTTTATACAGTTTTTCGGGTCTCAAAATTCCATGGTTGTTTTGAGGGTCTAAACAATGTTTTTTTGGCACAAAAACACCTATCATTTAGCATAATGAAAATGCTATTTTGAATGGAATATGTAATTATTGACTAGACCTTTTCGACTGGGAAACGAGTGCCCCAAATAGAGATCATATGCAAAAGTTGCACCCCTAAGAAGTTGAAGTATCAACTAAACACATCGGGGCCCATAAACCTGTTGGTATTTCATATTCTAGGGTTAGGGTTTTGGATGTTTAGGGATTTATCATTAATTCATTTTGTTAAAATCCATTTTCAACCTCTTTGTAATTAGGTTTTATTACGAATTATCTTAGCAGAGACATCTCTCTCTTTAGAGATAAGCTACCACCATTTTAGCTAGCTTGTGTGCTTCACATTTTACAGTCTTTTGTATTCTAAGAAACCATTAATAGAATATGATTTTAACTATATTATTTTGTTTCTTACAATATATCTATGTGTTTCCTTATAATATCTCTGCCTTCATGTCATTCTGAATATAATTTGGATTAGCTTCTCAAAAAAATAATTATTGGCCAAGATTAAGGAAAAAGAGTCAGACCCCGACTCAAACTCTAATTCAGAGTAGGATAAGGGAAAGTGCATCATCGATGTGAAAACTACTACTACCATCACAACTGCAAAGATCCAATATGGCGATTCAAAAGAGTTGGAGGAAGGAGAGAGTCTCTTCCATTCAAAAATGTCGGTGAAGAGAACCCCATTGCATTTCATTACTGACAACAAGATCCAGAAGAACCTGATATCAGTCAAAGTCATCAAAATAATGAAGTTTCCCATAATTCCACACCCCCAACCATAGACCATTGATTGTTGAGCCAAGGAAAAAACATATGCGTCAACTAGCAATGTCACTTTTCCTTTGACATCAAACCCTTCAAACATCAAGTATTATGCGATGTTCCCCCACTTGAAGTATGTAATTTTATTTTAGGACAACCATATATGTGGAAACATCACATTGTTTATGAGTCTCGACCTTGTAGTGTCATTGTTATTCTGGGGAGTTAGCTATACAGAATACTAAAGGTAGTTCCAAATACTACCATTTCATTGATCTCGACAAAATAGTTTTGCAAAGTGATCTCTCAAAACAATTTTTTTTTCCTCTACATGATACAATAAGAAGGTGAACAAAATTTCACTGCGACCACCACAACCTTGTCCCAAGAACTTTCTATACAGTAGAAGCAAGCTGGAAATATTGTAAAGGAGCACAATGATATTTTTTACTCACCTACGGGGGTTCCTTTACACTTCCAATTCAAGAATTCCATTAACTTGGTGCCTAGTGATCCCTTACCCAATGGTCCAATCTACATGCACTCCCTTCTAGAGAATGAGGAAATAAAGAATTAAATTCATGAGCTCATCCAAAAATGACACATTTGACCAAGCTCCTCACCTTGTGGGAGCCTAAATGTGTTGGTGAGGAAGAATGTTCTATTTTCTCAGCATAGCTATAATAAATCTCTTCACAACTCTATTGGCCACAACCATTTTCAGGTGTGCACGGGGTTCTATCCATTAGCCCCCATTGATATAACTATTTATGTTTCATATTCACTGATAGAGTCCTCCCACACTCATAACAAGGAAAATCATGTAGCCAAATTTGTTGAATGGATACAACACCTCCAACAATAGCTTCATGGCATCCTTTAAAAGGTCAATTCCAAGTATAAGTAGGACAACTACTTCAAAAAGGAAATCAGAT